>BDMB01000023.1:3407198-3567645 GCA_016859785.1 Macrotyloma uniflorum | reverse complement strand
TAGGGGTTAGGGGGTAGGGGTAGGGGTAGGGGTAGGGTTAGGGTTAGGGTTAGGGTTTAGGGTTTAGGGTTTAGGGGTATGGGTAGGGTTTAGGGGTAGGGTTAGTGTTAGTGTTTAGGGTTTAGGGTTTAGGGTTTAGGGTTTAGGGGTTATGGGGTTATGTAGGGTTTAGGGTTTAGGGTTTAGGGTTTAGGGTTTAGGGTTTAGGGTTTAGGGTTTAGGGTTTAGGGTTTAGGGTTTAAAGAGAGTTGAATGCAGGCAGCCAAGATTGCAATTGAAAGGAACTTTCGCTGCATAGCTTCATAATTGTTTTATGTAATGCATGATAAAGCATAAGCATCACAAAATTTCATAAACGCTCAAAGGATCATAACCTAGGGTGGGCAGATAACACACGAGACTCAATTCTATCACACAAAATCGCGATGAAACCACGGAAAGAAAATTATTTATTACTTTAGGGTTTATGGTTTAGGGTTTAGGGTTTAGGGTTTAGGGTTTAGGGTTTGTGTGTAGGGGTAGGGGTAGGGGTAGGGGTAGTGTTAGGGGTAGGGTTAGGGTTTGTGGTTTAGGGTTTAGGGTTTAGGGTTTAGGGTTTAGGGTTTAGGGTTTAGGGTTTAGGGTTTTGGGTTTAGGTTTAGGGTTTAAAGAGAGCTGAATGCAGGCAGCCAAGATTGCAATTGAAAGGAACTTTCGCTGCATAGCTTCATAATTGTTTTATGTAATGCATGATAAAGTATAATCATCACAAAATTTTCATAAACGCTCAAAGGATCATAACCTAGGGTGGGCGGATAACACACGAGACTCAATTCTATCACACAAAATCGCGATGAAGCTACGGAAAGAAAATTATTTATTACTTTAGGGTTTAGGGGTTATGGTTAGGGTTAAGGTTAGGGTTAGCACACAAAATCGCGATGAAACCACGGAAAGAAAATTATTTATTACTTTAGGGTTTAGGGTTTAGGGTTTAGGGGTAGGGGTATGGTTATGGTTTAGGGTTTAGGGTTTAGGGTTTAGGGGTTAGGGGTTATGGGTTAGGGGTTAGGGGTTAGGGGTTATGGGTTATGGGTTAGGGTTAGGGTTTAAGGTTTAGGGTTTAGGGTTTAGGGTGTAGGGTTTAGGGTTTAAAGAGAGTTGAATGCAGGCAGCCAAGATTGCAATTGAAAGGAACTTTCGCTGCATAGCTTCATAATTGTTTTATGTAATGCATGATAAAGCATAATCATCACAAAATTTCATAAACGCTCAAAGGATCATAACCTAGGGTGGGCGGATAACACACGAGATTCAATTCTATCACACAAAATTGCGATGAAACCACGGAAAGAAAATTATTTATTACTTTAGGGTTTATAGGTAGGTTTATGGGTAGGGTTAGGGGTTAGGGGTTAGGGGTTAGGGTTTAGGGTTTAGGGGTTAGGGGTTAGTGGTTAGGGGTTAGGGGTTAACACGAGACTCAATTCTATCACACAAAATCGCGATGAAACCACGGAAAGAAAATTATTTATTACTTTAGGGTTTATGGTTTATGGTTTATGGTTTATGGTTTAGGGTTTAGGGTTTAGTGTTTAGGGTTTAGGGTTTAGGGTTTAGGGTTTAGGGGTAGGGGTAGGGGTAGGGGTAGGGGTAGGGGTAGGGGTAGGGGTAGGTTAGGGTTAGGGTTAGGGTTATGGTTAGGGTTAGGGTTAGGGTTTAGGGTTTTGGATTTTGGGTTTTGGATTTTGGGTTTAGGGTTTAGGGTTTAGGGTTTTGGGTTTAGGGTTTAAAGAGAGTTGAATGCAGGCAGATTGCAATTGAAAGGAACTTTCGCTGCATAGCTTCGTAATTGTTTTATGTAATGTATGATAAAGCATAATCATCACAAAATTTCATAAACGCTCAAAAGATCATAACCTAGAGTGGGCGGATAACACAGCAGACTCAATTCTATCACACAAAATCGCGATGAAACCACGGAAAGAAAATTATTTATTACTTTACCTTCATCATAAAAAAAAAGAAAATTATTTATTACTTTATCTTCATCATAAAAAAATAATTGATTGCTTCTTACCATAAAATTTATTCAAACAGACTGGTCATCTAATTCAAAAAGAATACATTAAAAAGGTCTGTATAATTAACATAAGTACCAAGTATGTAATGGGTTCGTACCAGTCATGAACGGGAACCATAGGCCAAGAGGAAGGATTGACTACAACAATGTCCGCCTATTAAATGACAAGCAGAAACACTTTCAGTTTCGATCGCATGCGAAGAAATATAAAAAAGAAGAATGATATTAAACATTTAATTAACAATTATCATTTCTTTCTATCTCTTCTTTCGATATTTTTCTCTTTTTTTTCCCAATCTTTCACTAGGTATGTATTAATGTTTGGGGTCTCCAGGTATTATTTCCTAGTGCAGCTAGAGTTAAATATTTACTAGTTTAGAGTTAAAGTGACTTTATTGTTGTTTTGAATCTTGATATATTTTGCAGCTATTGGGAATTTAGACCTGAATTTATTTTGAGTTGTATTATTTATTTAGGTTTGCATGAAGTATATTATATATATATATATATATATATATATATATATATATATATGACCTTATCTAGTTGGGAATGACAATATTATCAAGTTAAGTTATCTTTTGAAATAAGAGACTCTATTAGTTTTATTTTATTTTTTTGAGTTTCTTACAAATAAATTTGTGGTTGAGAGTTGGTTTAGGCTTATCTACACATCATGACAGTATAGTTGAATTGTGACATAAATAATAATAAATATTAAAACATATTTTCAACCATTATAATTTACCAATAATATGAACCAATACCAACCTTTTTCCCAACCTCAAGAGAACCTAGCTCATCATCCCACAATACTGACTTTGCACCATTAACGGTAACCATTCTAAGAATAGTTTCAGCAGGCAATGCAGTTGGATCCGTAGTTCCATTAGCATAAACTTCCCGTCCTTTGTTAATTAGAGAAGCTAGGTACATTTCGTCAACTGCAAATATAATTTATTAATGAAAAATTGGACCAAGTAAAAAGTGGACATTTTCCATGCGGGCAAGAGACTCCCATCACTTACGTTCTGGTGTGGGTTTGATGTACATAATCTTACATGAACCTATTCTATCTTGGGCGGATAGGTTGCTTCCCTGGTCTATTTAATACTATATTGATAATAAAAGTTCTTCACATAAGAAAATAAAAATTCTTCACATAGCAAACCAAATTTGCATACATGGGCCAACTAAATAGTAAATACTAATGCGGAATTGTTGAATCTAGTGAAATTATAAATACAAGTAAAAAAGAATTCAAAAGTTTAGAGGTAAGATGAACCGATGCTCATGCGATTGTTTGATGGGGCCCCATCAGTTCCCAGGGAGACACAGATGCCAGCATCAAGCATCTCCCTTACAGGTGCAAATCCAAGCATTCGCATTGCAGCAGCAGGACAGTGAGACACTTTGACCCCTGCTCTTGAAAGAAGAGATATCTGAAAAAATGTTATGCAGCAATAATTATTGTTCATCACATTAACTCAAGGATTGCTTACCATTCCAACAAACTTTTAAATATACCGGAGGAAAGGTTAGTTCAATTCCAGATTCCCAACTTACGGACTAAAATCACATGTTTCTCCTTTCTATCTCTTTTGTGTTTCCAATTAAAAAATAACAGAATAAAATCCTAATAAAGGGAAAAAAAGAGAGAATGTGGAATATGTCAGTCCAAGTAGAAAGAGGGTTTTGGTTTCTGTTGGAAATCAGTATATAAATGAGTTACAAATTTCACCTTATGTAGAGTATTTTGACTACCGACAAATAGTATAAAATATGGTATTCAAACACGCCAAATATGATGGGTGTTAGCTTGCATATCTAATACTGTGTCGAGAATATGGTATCGAATCACCCGCAAATGTCATACGTGTTTTCTTGCATATCAGCATCCCAAAATTGAACTCATAATGAGTAAAACACTAAAAGATATTTGAGAACTTAATTAGGTTTTGTTTAAAGGGTATAATCATGTTTGAAGAGGCAAAAATTTACCTCGTTATCATCAATCCAAACTGAGTGAGCTGCTAGCAGATTGCTTTGAAGGAAATCTATCTTGTCCAAGTATGTAACAGTTCCGTGATCTACTTTGTGAACATCCCTGACTAGTTGGTTCTCATACGGTATCTCTGCAACATGCTAACAGTTTCGCAAATTCAAGTCAATGTCAGGGGAAGACAGAGGTGGATATGTATTGCACTGGCTAGTTTAATACACCATTTGGTATTTGGGTGAGTATGAACAATAAATAAGTGGTAATGATTTAGAACTCCTCATCCGGTTATTATATAGGCCATTTTTAATAGTCCAAATAATATTGTTGAGGAAAACAGTCCCAACTCGATCTGAAGTTAGAGAATGAAGTGTTGGTTACGTTGTTCTTATTTTTCTGCAAAAGGTATGGTAGAGAAGAGAAGGAGGGGTACCATGTGTATTCCAGTTTTGAGTTGTGTTGCAGCATCTCTTGTTTGGATAAGCAAGCTAGGAGTAGAGTTCATGATTTGCCTAACTCCGAACCAGATTCTGATGCGGCCTTGGGCTGTGTTGTGGTACTTGTCATAATTGTCCTTTTGAGACTGCACAGCAGAAGAAAGCAAGAGCAAAGTAATTGGTGAAATGAAATGGATTGGTTAGGGGTAGAGGAGATAAATAGATAGATAGAGAGAGAGAGAGACCTGAATGCAATGATCCGTGGTTCGAGTGGCCCAGGATGGTGGCAAACCGTGGCCAGAGTCCATGGTAGACTGGGTTAAACAAGCTCGCAGACCCAGTAAGCTGACTGCTCTAGCCATCCCAGAAACATGTTGACCCCCAGCTTCAGCAAAACAGGTTACGCCGGAGTGAATGAGTTCGATCCCGCAAAGCAAAGTAGAGAGGTAGGAATCGTGTTCGGTCATGTTGGATTCGTAAGGCCATATTCGGTGATGCAACCAGGTCATCAAGTCCACATCATCGGCTATGCCTCTCGCCAGTTGCTGGGAGCTATGGACGTGGGTGTTAATAAATCCTGTCACTCCACTGCTTTAGATTATTTAAACTTAGATTTGATTGATTCCATAGCAAAATCAAACAGAGAAGAGAGAGAAAGAGCGAGAGAGAGAGAGAGAGCGAGAGCAAGAACCAGGGAGTAAGATATGGCCGGTGAGATCGAGGATGTGGTGGGCGACATGAGAAAATTGAGCAAGAATTTGAGCAGATTGTCCAATTGCTGTTATTCTATCTCCTTCGATCACGATTCCCCCGTCCCTAAACACTCGCTGCTCCTCGTCCATTGTTATGATCATACCACCGTGCAGCACAGTCACTACCTTCCTCGCGTTCTCCCTCTCCCTCTCCATCGTCCACTCTCACTTCATTCCTTTTCTCTTCTCTGTTACTTTTATTCCTCCTAGTTAACTTTCACGCCTTCCTTTAGGATTCAAATTTACTTATTTGAATTTATTTACTTATTTTAGAGAAATTAGGTTTTTGCTGATTTGAGTGTATTGTGAATCATTATTATCAAGTTTGGATCTAATTTGTTTATGTATTACATGTATTTCTTGAAGTTTGAGTTTGATTTCTTTATATTAATAAGAAAGTTTGTTTAATAATATATTTTTTAGAAAACATTTATAAAAAAATAATTGTAATTAGATAAACGAATATAAAGGATCAATGAATCTCATAATTTTTTGAATAGATTGAAGTTACATCCCTAGTGATAACAGATTAAATAAATAAAAAGAATTGTAATGAATTAATAGATGATGATGATGATGATGATATTACAATATTTATAGAAAAGAAATGTAAGAAGAAGAAGAAGAAGGTGCATAGGTAATGGTCATGGCTTCTTTCGAGGGATGGAGGTAGAATTACCAGCAAACAAATTATCGATCAAAAGCTCAATGTCTTCAGGATGGTACTTAATATACCTGTCAATATGTCTGGTTGATTCAAGATGGTGTTTGAATCTTCCAACGAAGGAGCGGTAGGCAGGGATGACCAAAGAGGAGACTGAAACCCTGAGTTCTGACTGGAGTTGGTCGTCGCTTACCATCCAACAACTCTGGCACTTGTGTATCTCTTCTAACATTCCATTGAAGCTTTTGAACCTTTCCTTCACAAGCTGTTTCGAAACCTTGTTCCTACTCCCCTGCAGCCCCTCCTGATTCAGGCACTGCAGAACCCTATTCCACGTTTCCCTCTGATAACTCTTGTGGTACAGCCTCAGTCCCGATTGCCTCCTTCTGCACCAATCATCACCCATCAACTCATGAAGCTCCCCACATCCTTTCACCTTCTGCACTATGTATCTCCCGTTGTTCATCAGAAAAAAATACCTCAAAGCATGATCCTTATACAACTTTGATTTCCTTTCCACATTTTCATCCAAAAGCTCCATTATGCTCATCAGTTGAACCCCAAACCCCGACTTCTTCCTCCTCTCCACATCTTCCACTTCCTCCACCTCCATAAATTTCTCTTTCTTACTCTCATCTCTCATTTCACCTTCACCTTCAACTCCGCCTTCCTCAAACACTTGCTCCAACGTATTCTTGTACTCGCATGCATATTTTAGATAGTTCATAACATACCGAGTCAACGGGTGCACGGCTCCGTTCGGAACAGGAACCCTTTGGTTGTCGTTCTCGATCGAGTTCTTCAAGTCACAAAACATGGCCACTATAGCCTCTACTATCCTCTCTTTTGCTGTGTTTGTTTCATACGCCAGCTCCTTTGCGAACGACTCCGGATAGGAACGCTGCAGAACTTCTTCACTCAGGGTCTCGTACATATCTAGGAATTTGAATAGTTTCTCTGTGGTCCATTTCGTTAGAACAGCACCTTGTGCAAAATTAAGCAAATGGATGATGACATGTCGTGCAAGATCGGAGAACAATTTTTGAGTTACAGAGGGTTGATTGGGGAAGATGGATTCATAAAGCCTTCGTTCAGCTTTGAAAAGCTCGCTGGTGCAGTGGCAAACTATTTGGTTCCAGGTTGCGATTTCGTCTCCAAGAGATTCCCATGGCATTTTATAAAAATCTTCCATTTTGGTGTTCCCGTATCCAAGATTTTGGAGGGTAGTTTTGAAAGCAATACGCCTGAAATAGGCAAAAGCCATGTAGCACTCGATGTGGTAGCCGGCTGAGATCATGGAAGCGGAGATCTTGTTCAAAATGGAGATCTTTTGTGGAGAGAAACTAAAAGGGTCTTGGGTGGGGTGGTCCCGTTGGGTTGGCCTAGGGGAGTGGGTGTCAAAATTGACAGGGAGGGTGGAACGAGAACGAGAACGAAAGGAGAAGGATTTGTTGGGGGGTTTGTATTTGGGTTCCTGATCGAGAAGAGAACAAATGCGTTTCTCTAAAAGGAACATTGCTTTTTCAAGGACGGAGGAAATTTGGTGAAACTCCTGGGAAGAAATAACAGTGGAGGTGCAGAGTTGGGAGAGGCGATCAACCACATCAAGGAATAGCAATAAGGACTTGTCATCTTCTTCTGACTCATCATCATTGAATCTATCCATCATACGCTCCAACAGTTCCACCTCCTCCTCCATATCATTCTTTCTTGGAGAAATCTCCATAGCCTCTTCACATTAATTGTTGTTGTTAATACAAATGTTTCTTGGGAGGAAAAAAAACACATTCAAGATGATATTCATCTCTATCCATTATTTTCTTCATTCCAGTTGCTGTTAGGTTGTTGATTTGATCTCCTAGACCTTCACGTAATGTAATTTTTTTGTGTTCTATTATTCTATATTTTATTTTACTTTGAAGCTATTTTGGTGGAGCTGCCTCCCTCGCCTTGTCTTGACCGCTGACCCAAATGGGAACGAGGCTTGCCATTCCGTTCTTTATGCTTCCCTTCTCTTTTCTTTTCTTTTCTTCTCTTTTCTTCTCTCCAATCTATATTAATGCAATGCCACGTTCCCACTTTCACTTTTTTTTTTTCTTTTTATATTTAAATTATTTCAATATTAATATGTTCAAATATATTTAAATGAAGTTATTCTTTAATTTTAAAAATATATAAAATTGTATAATCATTACCTTTTAATCACAGGGCTAAATGTTGTAATTAAATGTGTTTATGTAAAATATAAAAGTATTTATTTAATATATTGGATGGTAATGTAGATGGGGATCTATCTAGTCCCAACCCAATTAAACAGAAAGGAAAGCCCCTGGCTGTTTCTTCTGCCAGTGGCGGAGTGGCAGGTCTTAGACAAAGTGTGAAAGTGGAACCACTAACTTAACTTGTACGCGCATAACCAAACAACCAACTCTCTTCTTCTTTTCCTTTTCTTTTTCATGCCATCCTCCGAACCACTTTGTTACTCAAATTTATTCTTCCTTCCTTCCTTCCAACCGTACAATCTGTTTTTTTTTCTTTTGTTTAGGATTGGATTGGAAGATGAGGCTTTAATTGATTGATTGCGTCTGCGTTTGATTGAGGAGGATATTGGAATGGGTTGTTTTTCGTGTTTCGATTCCAGGGAAGACGAGAAGCTGAATCCCAATCCTCACCAGGAAAATCATCATCATCATCACGTTCATGATCTTAAACCCCCTATCCCCCCTCGTATTTCCAGACTTCCCTCTGCCTCTGGTTAGTTTTTTTTTTTTTTTCTTTTTTATACAAATATTATTATTTAATTATTTATATTGAGGTCTAATCCAACTCTGCTTGATCTGATCTGATGAATGAGATTGAAATCAGATCCCTTATTAATTTATGCTATCTTCATCTTCTCATCTCATCACATCACATCACTGTTCCTTTTCTATACGTCCTAATTTGCTATTGAATTCAAGTATTCAGCATCGTCTCACTTACAGACACAGACACAGACACAGCTCTTTCAGCTTAATATAGTTTTGCTTAATTTGCTTTGGATAGCAGGAGCAGACAAGCTACGGTCATCAAGTAATGTTAATGGTAATAGCAATTGCAATGGTAATAATGGTGACTCCAAAAGGGAATTGGCTACTCTCAAGGACAAGGACGGACCTGCTGTACAAATTGCCGCACAAATTTTCACATTCCGTGAGCTGGCAGCCGCAACCAAAAACTTCAGGCCCCAATCCTTTTTGGGGGAAGGTGGTTTTGGAAGGGTCTACAAGGGCCGCCTTGAAACCACTGGTCAGGTAATTCTTTCTTTCTGTTATTTCTTTATGCACCTCCTTATATTCAGTACTGAAGTGACTTGACTACTCACCTAGGCCTCACATTTGTTCCTTTACCTCTACAGGCTGTGGCTGTTAAACAGTTAGACAGAAACGGTCTTCAGGGTAACCGGGAATTCCTCGTGGAGGTTCTCATGCTCAGTCTTTTACACCACCCTAATCTTGTCAATCTCATTGGATACTGTGCGGATGGGGACCAACGCCTCTTAGTTTATGAATTTATGCCACTGGGATCATTGGAAGACCACCTTCATGGTATTCTTCTTTTCCACTACACCCAATTCCATCATTACAATCTCTTTTTTTTCTTTAGTTTTAGTTTTAGTTCAGTTTGATAATTCGTATTCTCTTTCAGCAATATCCTGATCACCAAGATCACTGGCTAATACATTTCGTAACTATGAAAGCCTCATCAGTATCTGTTCTGTCTTTATACAGTAGTACTAATACATGGGAGGATAAGATTATATGTATGGTTTAGAATTTCTTACCAAAGACTTATCTAAAATATGTAATGATATTATGCTTTACTTTTAATAACTGTACTGAAATTAAACCCTTTAGTAGTCAGTGTATTCTAGGACATACTCCACTTTCTATCTTAGAATCTCATTTCTCGTTGCTAGTTAACCTTCAATAAGTTCTTGTGCGATTGTTCTCTGTATGTTGTTTGTTTTTCTTGCATATATACTTGTAAAGAAAATTTCCCTTTCAGTGATTTGAACTACTCTGCATTTTTTTGTCTTGAGCTTATTATGGTGATAAACAATTTCCGTAGGGTTTTGCTTTTTCACAGGAACACCGATGCTGCTATGATTATCGTAATATGTGCTTTTGGTTATTATTTTCCATGCTTTGCCTCTATAAAGTATATGGTTGTAGACTTCTTGATTTTTCCATTTCACTGTTCTGAAAGTTTCTTCTGTCACAAGGAAGCTAACAAATTCTGGAGAACTGGGTGGTATGATCTTGATATGAGCAAGCAGCTTGCTCAATAAATCATCTGCAGCCCTGTTCGAGATCATTTCTTGTGCATTTCTCATAAATCTGTGCTTTATTATTATAGCAAGTGCAGCTCCAATTTAAGAGGCTGCTGTAAGATAAAATAGAAATGTACTTTTAAGCCTTTATATTACTTGTAGCTTTTGTTGTTTAATATTTGTTGCTCTCTCTCTCTGTCCCTTGATTTTTCCATCAGGTTATGTCTCAAGTGAAGTAGGAAATCTGTATAAAATTAAAATTTGCTTTATTTCTTGTGCTTTTGGAGTCAGGCTTTTTGATAGAGAAAACCAAATAATAAATATCAGCTCAGTCTGGAAAAAATTGAGAGCCTAATTCTTCTTCCACAATTAAGTGAAAATAAAAATAAAAAAAAATTAAATTAAATAAAAATTTTGACTAACAAGTTGTTGGTCCTACTGGTACTGAGTTCAGTCCCCTTAAATAATGTCTCAGTTCAAGTTTTGTGGATGAAAAGAGTAGTTGGGAGGGGAGATCTCACGAAAGGTAGTCTGCCAGGTTTTCCGACAGAAATTAGCCACTGGTCACCAAGTTCTCCGACAAAAATTAGTTGTCGACAAAGCTAGTGAACACTACACACCTATGACATGATATAAAAAACAAAACTTTTGAACATAAAGAGAAAGGATTTTCATACTAAGTTACAGGAGTTAAACTTGTTAAACTATGAGATAAGGAATTTTTTTCTTGAAAATGAGATAAGAATTCCTATTGTTATTCAAATTATTATATTAGGCAGGGTATCTGACTGCCCTGATTAATACTACTTTTTTATTCAGAGTGTAGTTTGGCCTGGAAGGCCCTATAGGAACTTCTGCAGCGAAGATACTATGTTAGTTAGTTGTTTTAGTCTTCTTATTTCTCAATTAGCTTTACTAGAGATGGTCAGGATATAAATAAAATTTGAAAGACCTACGATAAGAACCTTGGGAGAACCACACAAAAAAAGCTAGTTGTTGTAGTTGGAGAGTCCAAAGCCTTATAAATCCCAAATTAGAACCTCATACTTGCTATGTGGGACTCAAGCCTCAGACCTTGCAATTGGATCTTAACATCTTACATGCTATGCAGCCCTGGTACCAACCTGCACTAGGCTAAGGCAAATATTGCAGTGTCAAGATCATTACCCATACCAATTTGGTAGAACCACCGGGATTCTGCCATGCTGCTGGGGCTTTGAGAGACCAACAGATCTCCAATATTTCAAATTCCCAAATTGTTATTGTCATTTAGTTATGATTCCTCTCTTTTCATAGAAGAGGCAACCTAAAACAGGGAACTAAATCCTGTCCAAAATAAGGAAATAAGATACGAAAATAATCCTATCTAGAATAAGGAAATAGTAAAAGATATTATTTAAGTCACTCCCTCATTCAACGCATCTACTCTAATTAGCTATCATTCTTGTAAATAAAGACTTGACAAACTCAAATATATAATTAACAAATTTGTTTTTTTGAGATTTCTGCTTAAGTTGTTTTATCTATTTCTAGTTTAAATTTTTTACATTACACTATATAGCATCAGATGATATACATGGAATAATTTTTTGCTGTCTCTGAACATTAGTATTTGATACAAATTATGATTCATTATTAAAAAATTAGCTCGGAAATTCATGAGTGGAATCTCAATTAGATAACCTTGTTTAAGTGTATCAAAATAACAGAACCTATGAGCTTCTCCCTATTTATTAGCTGCTGTGTCCATTATTTTCTGGTTTTTCTTTCCTTTAATATACAGTGGGTGTAACAACGGACTGAATTTCTAGGTCGAAAGAAAATAGTATAGAGGAGAGATAACTATCTAATATTCATTATGGTCTCAAATTGCAAGAGATATTATAGAATAGAAGACTTTGAGTCTAATGACTAATGAAACTTCCACACCATAAATTTAACAAGAAAGATGGAGCAAATCATCTTCCACCCATTCAGGGTGCTGCTTTGACCCCTTCAAGTGAGACAGATAAAAAAATAAAGTTGTCCCACTGAAGTTTATTTTTCACCATGAAGCATATATATGCTATGTAGTGTCTGTTCAAATCTAAAGCTTGCTGTAATAAAGCCTAATCAACTTAGTGTTGGACTAGCTTTCCATGTTATTGCAAGCTATGGAAAAGGAATGTGATACATGTGATGATTCGATACCCATTCTATTGTCTGCTGGAAATGTTTCCATTTTGTCTTGTTATCGTCTCATCTGTCTTCTGACGATTGATTGGCATCTCCAAACTTTGGTTAGGGTCGAGAATAAATTCCGTGTCTTTTACATTACTGTTTTCTTAAACATAATGTAGTTATGTTGATATGAATAATGTTTAATTGTTATTTATGGACTTGAGTGCAGATCTTCCCCCGGATAAGGAACCGTTGGATTGGAACACCAGGATGAAAATAGCTGCTGGGGCAGCAAAAGGATTGGAATACCTTCACGACAAAGCAAATCCTCCGGTCATTTATAGAGATTTCAAATCGTCTAATATATTACTTGATGAAGGTTATCATCCAAAGCTTTCAGACTTTGGTCTTGCAAAGCTCGGTCCCGTTGGTGACAAATCACACGTTTCCACCCGTGTAATGGGAACTTATGGTTACTGTGCCCCAGAATATGCTATGACTGGACAGCTGACTGTGAAGTCTGATGTATATAGTTTTGGGGTAGTCTTCTTGGAGCTTATTACTGGCCGTAAAGCCATTGACAACACCCGACCCCATGGAGAACAAAACCTCGTCACATGGGTAGCCTTCCAATCTTTCCTTGTCTTTTTAGTTTGGCTTGCATTACATTAACTTATGCATACTTAAAACATTATGGTGGTAATATAATGGTGGTTTTTTATATATATCTTGGAGCAGGCACGTCCACTGTTCAATGACCGCAGGAAGTTTCCAAAGTTAGCAGATCCAGAGCTGCAGGGACGGTATCCCATGCGGGGTCTTTACCAAGCTCTAGCTGTGGCATCAATGTGCATTCAAGAACAGGCCGCAGCGCGTCCTCTCATTGGGGATGTGGTGACAGCCCTTTCTTTTCTAGCCAACCAGGCATACGACCATAGGGGAGGTGGTGATGATAAAAGGAACAGAGATGATCAAGGTGGAAGAATATCGAAAAATGACCAAGGTGGAGGATCTGGACGGAGATGGGATTTGGAAGGATGTGAGAAAGATGAGTCCCCACGTGAAACTGCAAGGATGTTAAACAACAGGGATCTTGATAGAGAACGTGCGGTGGCTGAAGCCAAGATGTGGGGAGAGAATTGGAGAGAGAAAAGACGACAAAGTGCGCAGGGCAGTTTTGACGGTTCTAACGCCTAGTCTCTCTCCATTGTACAATTATCATCACCCTCTTCTGTAAGCTAAGCTGCTGCGAGCGCCCATGCCCATGCACCATCCATGGCTCCAACCAAAATCTTCTCTAAATCAGCCCTTTATATGCACTTAGTTTTCTTTTTATGTATCTTTCATTTATCTCGTGCACACGAACATATTGGAGTAGGACTTGGAGAGTGTACATTATTTGCTACAACTATAGGAGTTCAAGGTTATGAGGACCCTCGCTTTTTGATTATACTGCAAGGACAAAAATTCTTGTTCCAACTCATTTAGTCTTTTTAATCTAAAATACGAGAATCCAAGATTCTTTCTCATGTCTTCCTGCTTTAGTGTGAGGTTTAAAATTTTTAGTTTTTTTGCTAAAATAAGAAATACATTATATAGGATGATATTATCTAGTTAGAAATGAAATTGTTGACAAATTTATGATATTTTGGAAAAAATAAAAGAAATTCGGTTAATTTTTTTTATAAACTTTTTAGGAAACATTTTTATATTTGAGTATTTAGATTTATTAGATTAAGAATGTTAGTAGTATCGGTGATTAATTGGATTGAGATAATAATTAATCAAAAATTTAAAATTCATAATATTAGGTTTTTTATATAAAAAAATTCATAATATTTAATCAAGACTTTTAAATTATTAAAAAAGTCTTATGATATTTAGTTAAAGTAATTAAATTTGTTGTAATAGAGGACAACAAAATTCAATAGTATTTAATTAAGATATTTTATAATTTACAAAAAGTTTAATTAGTGGAGTTTTAATTTCGATGAATTTCAAGTATCTTATTAAATAGTAGTCTTATAAAAGAGTCTGGCTTTTACGAATGAAAGAGAAATAATGTGAACTTAGGTTTAGTCTCCCATCACATGGTGTTAGATTTTGTAGTAGGATAGGAACATATGATGGGTTGATTTTTTTATCTGTAGAAAGAGTGAGTGATTGGTAATAGAGATAGAGAAAGAGAAATAATGGAAGAGAAATACAAATACCCAAGCCTAGAGATTGTGGAGAAGACCCCAAATTCGGGTATTTTCTATGTTATCTTGAATCGTCCATCACGACGCAACGCTCTCTCGCATGATTTCTTCACCCACTTCCCAAAGGCCCTCTATGACCTCGATCACAACCCCGACGTCAAGCTCATCGTCTTGTCCGCCGCCGGCAACCACTTCTGCTCCGGCATCGACCTCTCCATTTTGGGATCGACCGCATCCAATTCAGGTTCCGGCGAGGCCCTCCGCCGACAGATCATGGCGATGCAAGATGCGGTGACGGCCCTGGAACGGTGCCGTAAGCCGGTGATTGCGAGTATCCATGGTGCCTGCATCGGTGGTGGAATTGACATTGTGACGGCGTGTGACATAAGGATGTGCACCAAGGAGGCGTTTTTCTCGGTGAAAGAAGTGGATTTGGCCCTCGCGGCTGATCTGGGTAGTCTTCAGAGGCTGCCCCTTATTGTGGGTTTCGGCAATGCCATGGAACTGGCTTTGACCGGTCGCACCTTCTCCGGTGAGGAGGCTAAGGAATTAGGTCTCGTTTCTCGCGTTTTTGACTCCAAGCATCACCTCGATCAGGCCGTCCTGGATGTGGCTCAAGGTCCCTTCTTCCTTTTCAATCTTCAATTAACTAACTATCTAACTAAATTCAACACCACTCATTCATTCCACACATACTAATACTTACAGTCATTGTATACTACTTCTCTTTCTGCATACCCATATAGATTTATTTATTCTCTCTCCATGCGATTTCAATTCAAATCAACTTGTCTTCTTTCTGACTTGATCATTTCAATTTGAACGCTTGACAGCAATTGCCAACAAGTCTCCCCTTGCGGTTGTTGGGACAAAAATGGTGCTGCTTAAAAGTAGGGACTTAACTGTGGATCAGGGGTTGGATTATGTTGCAACCTTGAATTCTGCCAGATTGTTATCCACTGACTTAACTGAAGCTGTGATGGCACAGAAGCAGAAACGCAAGGCAGTATTTTCCAAGCTCTGAATCTACAAACACACTCTCATGATATGATATGATATGATATGATTCATTTAGATCTAGTTGTTACTAAACCATCACATGGCTCTCTTACAGTAAAATACAAACTGCTTTAGCAAAAAATCTTATTTGTCTGTCTTTTAAGTTGTGTCAGCCTAAAAGGTTTGTTCATATGCCTTAACCGAGTAATGTTCAAGCTCAAGACATTTACAATATTGTAATATATATGCAAAACATAATATTTACATATATATAAATAAAAGGATACAATAATAATAGATGCATGATTATGTAAGTTGTGCATACGGAAAAGTTTCAACAGCAATGTTAGAAAGTCCTTACATTAAAGCATCAGGGAACAAATTTACACATTGGCATAAACTGTATGTGCATAAAAGCATACCTTCTGTTTGTCAGACAGACGTAATGCGGAGTAAATCATCCTTCCATTTAGAAATAGATTCTGCAGCTTCACGAAATAAACTGAGGAACCATGTCCATGAATTACAGGGAACATGCCATTGTTTCCATCCTAGGGAACAATAGATAATAAGACTCCACCAAATGGTCCCTTTAGATGACATCTATCAATATCTACATGGTCTGCAACCTCTTACAAAGCCCTTGTTCATAGCATAAAAACATTCAGAGATCCTTTTTAACATTGACTCATGAACTGGTTTGATAGTCAGCTTCACAATGCTTCCCTCTTTTGTCTCTCTAACCATCGCAGCACAAGATGGGAGCCCGTTATATGATTTTGAATGAACACCTTTAGTGTGTTGAATTGCATGCTTCTTGTTGTAAAGGACTAGCATAAATTAGTATCAACCGTCAATATACTCTCAATTTCAAGTTTTGAAGTTATCCATTTAGAGTGTGCATCATAGTTATAGCTATGAACTTTCATCATAAAAGTATGTTAATATCTGAATTGTTTAAAAAGACCAATTCCATTTTAATTGTTATGCCTTTTTCTAATTTTTAATATATTACTCTTGATATGAATATTTTTTTCTTTATAGTCTATTCTAACTTAATTGATTTTTTTTTTTTTTATATAAACAAAAAGAAAACTAATTCATGTATTTCTTCATATATTTTTCATCCAATTAAATTTGGAGTATTTTTTTCTTTTAGTTTTAATTCATTGTTTTAATAGTTTATTACTTCTTATAGTTAAAATTTTAATCGATCATTCATTTTGACCATTGCTATATATTTTCATCTTTATGTAAATAACTATAAATAATTTAAAAAAATTTCACTGATATAACCTGCTTTTTTTTCTACCCTGTTAATTTTATTATATTTTTTACATGTTAATTATAAAATATATTATATTCTTCTGTTGTTATATACTTGAAAACATATAAATTGTTAAACTAAGATTATCATATAACAAAATCTAATATTACTTTGAACTGAAATCTCGTTTACAGTAAGAATTCGTGAACTAGTAGATAATATAAATAGAACATGTAAATTAAAAAAAGGAAAGAAATTCAAAATGGACTCCAAAAATGTAAATATGAAGGCAAATAATAATAATTAAAATTGTTACCATAACTTCTGAGAAGTGAAAGTAGCAGCAAATTGCAGTAACAGATATAAGGCAAAACAGTTTTAAGAAAAACAATATCCACCCCACTTAAACAAATTAATTATAGCTAACAAAAGAAACTCAGGCATGAGAAGAACATAACAACCTTAGAGGAAAACCCCATCCAAATGGAAGGGGAGAACTGAGGAAAATCAAAAGAGAAGAAAGGAGAGGTGGGCTTTGATAAACTAATGATTGAATTAGAGGTGTGGGGGGGCAGAAAATGGTTATTGAGAGTAAATGACTTGGGATTCACGTCACGGAACACGTTTTGTTGACCAAAAGGGTGGGCTTATTATTCATTTCTGGAAGTCACGGTCATGGTTCATGATTCATGAATCATGGTCTGGTCTTCTATTCTCGAAACTGCTTTGAAATTAATATTTTGTTTTCTTTTGTAAACGGTCAAACATTTCGGGGACATTTAGCCCTACATTATCACATCCCCATTATACATCCATTGACCATAGAAAATTCTTTACATTAATCTCCTTATTTAAAAATTACCATGTCATTATACAAAATTAGTTAACTTACTTTTCCTTTTATTATCACTTTATTTTTAATAACAGAGAAACGGGGGTAAGAAAAAAAATGTTGAAGAGAAGAGAAGTATATGCATAATATATATTTGATGAAACGCGGGAGAGAAAAGGAAAAAGTCAAGAAAGAAGAGAAGACATTAAATAATAGAAAGGTTGTTTAGCGGATTGTAATTGTAATTGTATTGTATTGAGAAAAAGGTTGCTGACTGAGTGGGAAGAAGAGAAAAGAAGAGAAGCTGCGGAGTTTCTTGATGGCATGGGCAGTTGGAAGCTCAGCTCGTTAACTTCCCTTCTTCTTTCCCAATTTCCAGTCCATCATCATCATCATCATCTCACTCTCTCCTTTTCCACAACTCTCTCACTCATTCATTCATTCATTCATTTGCAAAACAAATACCATCAAAGATGAAGAGGTCTCTCAGAAAGTTGGGAGTTCTCACGGTAGAGAAGCATCACCACCGTGACCGCACTAACATTCTCCCTTTCTCCCAGTTAGAGGACCTCGCTCAGGCTACCCAGGTTTTTTTTTTTTTGTTTTTTTTTTCCTTTTAATTTTAATTTTAGGGTTCATATTCAAATTCACATTCAAACTCTAAGTGTTTGTCCACTTCAGGACATGCAAGACATGAGAGACTGCTACGATAGCTTGCTTTCCGCGGCAGCAGCGGCGGCCAACAGTGCCTATGGTCTCTCCTATTCCTTTCCTTTTCCTATTTTCTTTCATCTTTTTGAAGAATTATAACAATAGCAGCTTAATTTTCTTCTCTTACAGAATTCTCAGAGTCCTTGGGAGAATTGGGCTCCTGCCTTCTTCAAAAAACCGCCTTGCATGACGACGAAGAAAGCGGTACTCACTTCTCTCTCATACAGTACAAAAAAATAGTCATATCATACCCAATTTTCTTCTAACTTTCTATTTTCGATTGGTCGCTCTCATCCAGGCAAAGTTCTCATAATGCTTGGTCAAATGCAGTTTCAACTCCAGAAGCTCATTGATAAATATGTCAGTCCCTACTCACTCACTACTCCCCTTAAACTTCAACAATCTCTCTCTCTCTCTCTCTCTCTTTCTATATGCTTTTCTAATCTTTTTTTCCTTTGCAATTTCAGCGCTCTCATATTAACCAGACAATTACCATTCCCTCAGACTCTCTGATCAATGAACTTCGAATTGTTGAGGTTTGTTCCATCCAATCCAACCTCTAACTCCTCTATTCAAATATGGACATATATACACCAACAATCTCTATCCTCTTCTACCCTTCTTTATTTTCTGCCTACTATTAACACTCTTTTTAACTCTCTAACAGTATCCCCCATCAAAACAATTATTTCAATGCTTATATTTCATCCAAACAATTATTTCAATACTCACTTTTCTCGTAAATTTTAGTTGTTACTATGTTAGTTTTTTCTTAGTGGGACTTGAACCTCCGCCACCTCCCTTCTATCTTCACCACCAAGCCAACCCTATATCCCAACAAGATTCCTACCGCGTTTGTTGTGTTTTCCATATCTTTCTCTAACCTTTTTGAGACTGATCTTTTATTATTTTTGTTACTTTTTTATTTTTCCTTCACGCTGAAGCAGGAGATGAAGCGACATTGCGACGAAAAAAGGTTTGGAGAGTTATATTGGATATACTTTTTGTCTTCGAATGTGATTCGTGCCTTATCTTTTTGGTGTATAATCTGCAGAGTAGCATATGAGTCCATGTTAACAAGATATAGAGAAAGAGGTAGATCTAGAAGCGGAAGAACAGCGAGCATTTCCTTGCAGCAGTTACAAATTGCTCGTGATGAATATGATGAGGAGGCTACATTATTTGTTTTCCGCTTGAAATCTCTGAAGCAAGGGCAATCGTGGAGCCTTCTAACACAGGCAGCGCGTCACCATGCAGCTCAGGTTTTACTTATTCCCAATATTCTTTTTCAGATCTGGGAGAGTTAGTCAATTTTTAATGTTTCTTTCCGTTGTCATTCCCTCCTTTATCCCCCAAAACAGTTGTGTTTCTTCAAGAAAGCAGTTAAATCTCTTGAGACAGCAGAACCGCATGTAAAATCAGTAACAGAACAGCATCACATTGATTACCAGTTCATTGGTATTGAAGGAGAGGATGAGGATGAGGATGAAGATGAAGATGAAGATGATGACAGCCATGATGAGAATGATGATGGGGAGCTGAGTTTTGACTATGCACGAAATGTACATGAGCAAGATGTTTCTACACTAGAGAACTCAAAGAAGGTAACCGAAACTAGAAAAAATTAGAAAAAATTTTAACTCCTTTTTTATATTTCAATCACCTTGAGAAATCAACATCACGAAGATTGAGCAGCCATACCAGCAAACCAGCATCAATATGAGTAGGCAATTCATTGAGCACACAAGTGGTGATAGGAAGTTGGGTAGATGGAGAGGCAAAGAAGCAAGGTTAGAGTAAGGGAAAGAGAAAAAAAGTGTTTCTGTTATTGAGATCCAAAGACTCGAGAACAATATTCTCCTAGAAGGGATTCCCCTTTACACCAAAGCATGGTGCTCAGTTCAGATTATTTTTCCCAGAAGATACTTCCCCTATGTAGCTTACAGTTTATTAACCTTTCTGGCTCAACTAGGCCTCCTGTCCAGCTAACAGCCCACCTAAACCTCTAGCAGCATTTCTTATTCCTTCTGCTATACACTCCCCATATCCTTTCCCTCTTCTCTTTATTTCATTCCTAACAGTTGTGGTTTTAAATCCTAGATTGCTAAAGAAAAAAATGAGTAAAATCAAAATGAGGTGGGGGGGGGGGCGTGAAATATTATGGTATATTGTTGTTTAGGGACCAAAATTCATGGGAATCAGATCTAGGTGGAATAGTCACGTTCTTATGTGCACAACCAATTCAGTTTGGATGTAAAGCTAGAAGGGTGGATTAAGAACTAAGAACTTCCGGAATATAACCTGGAATATCAATGTCTCTTGTCTATGCTTATAATTCTATGGAACCTACCTTTCCCAAAGGTTCAACTGTAAAAGCTAAGGTAAGGAAAACAAAATGCTTCGGCTCATGAGATTTAGGACTGAAGTACATCACAGGCTGATAAATAACTCCTCAAGTGGAGACTTCTTGATGCATTTGAAATAAGATTATTTAATTTTCTTATAATCTAAAAATTTGGAACTCTTATAAATATGCATGTTGTTTTATATGCAGGAAAACATGGATAGACTATGCAGGAATCCATTCTCCTTCAGGGTTAGGTCAGCAAGCCAATCTGCCCCACTTTTTGCTGATAATAAACGTGATTCTAGCGAAAAACTGAGACAGATGCGGCCAACTTTATCGAGGAAGTTCAATTCATATGTGCTGCCTACACCAGTTGATGCAAAGACTTCAATATCTCCTAGGTCAAATAAGCAAGTACCTTCCAAAATAAAGGCAAATTTATATGAGCCTATGAAGAATTTGTGGCATTCATCCCCACTGGAACAAAAGAAATATGGAAACAATGTTAGAGATGGGGGATTTTCTGGTCCTAATGTTGGGACTGCGCTGTCTGTACTCAAGGAGAGTAACAGCAATACTGCCTACACAAGATTCCCACCTCCTTTAATTGATGCTAATTTATCCTCAAATCATGATTTTGTTACTGCTTACTCTAAAAAGATTAAAAGACATGCCTTTTCTGGTCCATTGGTAAGTAATGCTTGGCCCACCAAGCCTGTTTCTGCAGAAAGTGTCCAATTGTTTTCTGGACCTCTTTTACGGACATCAATTCCTCAGCTTCCATCATCATCTTCAAAAGTATCTCCTAGTGTTTCTCCCCCTCTTTCATCTTCACCTAAAATAAATGAGCTTCATGAACTTCCAAGGCCTCCAACAATTTCCCCATCCAATTCTAAGTTTTTAGGTTTGGTGGGTCATTCAGGCCCATTGGTGTCCCGAGGTCAACAGCTCTCTGCTCGAAATAATTTGGTTACATCAAATTCAGCATCTCCATTGCCAATGCCTCCTCCTGCCATGGCTCGAAGTTTCTCCATACCTTCTAGTGGTGGTAAAGTTGCAGCGTTAGATGGTTCAAGACCTCTAGAAGACCCTAACAGATCAACAATATCAGAGTATGATTCTCGTCCTCCGATGCACACTGCTTCATCTACTAGTCAGCCATCATCAGATGGCTTTGAGACTGTTGATCGGGCTGCCTAATCTGGAGGTAATATTTAAATTAGGATAAAATTTTTGTTTTTTTTTCCTGGTTTAATTAAGTATTTGTTATAAATTATTAAATATAATTGAAGTTTTATGTATAAATGGAAAAGCCTTCTTCTCATCACCTAGCCCTCTAGTAATGGGGGATAACATTTAGTTACTATGTTCTTTCATTAGACACCTCTGTACATACTAGAAATGGGCATTGGCATTGAATATATTTGAAGTACAACACAGGATCTTTAAGCTATGTTTGAATTGGTAGAAAGGGTTGAAATGAAGTGCCATTAGCTCTGCTGTTTGGATTTCTTAAAAGCAAATGCTAACGAGCACCGTTAGGGTACGTGATTAAGGAAGCAAAACTAGAAATATGTAATGAACTGAAGACATGTATTATATTGAAATTTGAAAACGCAATAACATTTTAATACTTAGTTTTTTTAAGTTTTATAGGATGAAGTAGATGATCCTTATCCATTATTGTTCATTGGTTAATACGCTTCTTAAAATTAAAAAATAATAGAATGGAACATGACGGATTCTATTTCATCCTATTCCAACCAATACTTCTCTCCATCCTAGCTCCCCCTTCTCCTCCCAAACTTTGGGTTGTATGAGGCTTCTGAAACAATGGAATAGAAACTTATTTCTATTTATTTAGTCACTCCCTGTCCATTTTATTTCTCCCCAACTTGTTGAAGCTGGTTTGATATTTTTTATTCGCAGTACCAATAATCCTATAAGAATTTTTTTTTTAACACAAATTATTTATTGTTTTCAGGGATGTACATGCTTATATTAATAATATCCAATGGCCCAGATTAAATGGTTTATAAGAAGATGAGCTCTATTCAACATCGTAAAGGTCAAGTTTTGTTTCTCAAAGTTTGGTACAGTAGCAAATCTGTAAATATTCCTTTTATAATTCTTTTTATCTGTCGTTATTATTGTTAATTCACCCATCAATTGGGGTGTTTATTTTATTTTTAGTTTTAGTGAAATAAATGCCCATGTATTGAGATGTAGAATTTTGCAATAAATGATAATTTCTTAGAACAACTAAAAAAGTCGTAATAAATTATGTATTGCTTCTCTTTTTTTTTTTTAAATTTTGCCTTAGGATTAGTAGTAGTAGAATGGAAAACCAGTCAGGAATTGATGCAACAATTTAGCATATTAATTCCCTGATTTTGTAATGTTTACACATTGCAAGCGGGCAGGAGTTATTTGTAATAGGGCCGATGCAATGCAAATATTATATGTACGGAATGCATGCATGCATGCAATGTTTTCAAAATTGAACCAAATTAAACATGTTAGATTGAGTAATATTATAATTATATCTTTTATTTTAACATTATTTGTTTCCATCATCGTGATCATAATACAGTACTATTTTCGTATTAGTAAAAAGTGCCTTCTCTTTACAAAACTAGTCATTCTAAACAATTAGCAACTTCAATTTCCCGCGGTACAGGATCAAATTAGTGTATACTTTAATTAATTCTATTAGTGTATTTCTTGCATATGAAGTTTTTTAATATATTAACTATTCCGCTTATTATCTTAATAAATTTAAAAATTGATTATATGTATAAATAATTAATTTTGATTTACAAGTGAACAAATATAGGTATACAATTATTAATACGTGTTCAATAAAATAAAAGAGACATTTGAGATTTTTATTTGATATTTAACTTATCTCTCTCTCTATACGAAGCCTTCAATTAAAATTTAATATTTGTTATATATTCAAATTTTAAAATATAATGTAAATTAAATAAATTATCAAAATTTTAAAATAATAGAAACGATGGATGAATGTTATGAATATAATGATTTTTTTTATTTAAAGAAAAATAGTAATGATATAATCATGACATTAATTTTTGTGTAGATAAATATATTTAATCTAATATCTTTTTATGAAAAAAAAAACCAAAAAAATTAATAATTTACGCTAGTTATATAATACAAATATTTTAAAAAATGTGTCATTGAAAATACAGTTTTTTTGTTTTGTTCAGTGATTGGCTTTTAAGATAAAAGAAAAAGTAAGATGTGTAAATGAATAGTTTTAATTTGTTTTTACATTAAAAAGGCTTTAATTGTAAGTGACGTGAATGTGGATTTAAGGGAGTGAGAGAGTGGGTGAAAAGATTGAGTGATGTGGATTTGAGAGTGAAGCAGCAGTAGTAGTTGTACTGACCGACTAACTAACGAGTATTCGGAAAGGGGAAAGGGGAAAGGAGAGATGGAGCGGAAGTGGAGCAGTGAATCTGGGAATGTGATGTCGTCACCATCACATTCACACTCACGTAACGGCCATTCTCGTTCTTCCTCCCTCACCCTCACTGCAACTGGAATTTCAACCGTCAAAAGGACTCAGAATGTTGCTGCCAAAGCCGCTGCTCAGCGCCTCGCTCAGGTCATGGCTTCTCAGACTGCCGACGATGACGACGACGAAGATCTAGGTTTTCGCTACACTGCTCCCCCACCTCTCTCTCTTTCCAGGAATTCTGCTAAATCCACTCCCACTCCCACTCTTAGATCGCCATCTCCTGCTGCGGTCCGATTCTTCCCCTTCCTCTCCACATTTTTCCTATTCTATCCATAATTAACTAACTCCCTTTCCTCATTCACCTCCTAACTTAATTAGGTACCTCGGAACCTCCCAGAAGAATCACTGTATCTTCGCCCAGCTCCAGCACTAGCTCCAGCACCAGCTCCAGCTCCAGCTCTACCTGCTACTAATAGACCTCCGCTAAGCCTCAGGACTCCAGCTCCCGTTCCGCCCTTAGACCCTCCCATTCATAATAGCAAGGCCAAAGATAAAAGGTAATTTCTCATTCCCTTCACATTTTCTGCACCTTTACTTTATGTCTTATCTTATAACTAATAGATCCATAAAATGCGTACCCCTTCCTGAATTGCTTTTCCATATTACTGCTTCATTTTATGTGTATGTGTATGTGTATAATAATGCATGCCCGACCACCCCCTAAAATACAATTGCAGGTGGGGACTCCATTACCATTTATGTAACAATTCTAATGGAAATTTTACAGATTTCCGTTTGATACGGGACTCGTTCAACCAAAAGATTCAGGAGATCAGCGTGAGGCTTCTGTACTTCGTGATGAGGTTAATTACTTTGTTTTGCCAAATTTTGTTTTCATGTTTCCAACTTTCTATGAAACACAATTCAACGCGTTAATAACTGAGGGCCACACCTTTCTAAATTCACTTAAACAAATCTCTGGTCTACCTGCAGGTTGATATGCTGCAGGAAGAGAATGAAAGTATTCTAGACAAGGTACTACGCTCTACTTTATTTTCTACCAGTTGTGAATGAATTCACATCATTCATAAGTATTCAAGTGTTTCTACAATGCAGCTAAGAATCGAGGAGGAGAGATGCAAGGAATCAGAGGCCAGAGTTAGGGAGCTTGAGAAGCAGGTGCTGGCTTTATTTATTTTTAGTATACAGTACTGTAGTTTCTGCGTATTGATTATGGTCTTCCGAATTATTGTCTCCTTGTTCTTGGTTGATGCAGTAAGAGTGTCTAATTTATACTTTCTTATTGCACTGTTTGTGATTAATAATATTTTCCTCTTGCTTTTGATTTGAGATTCTGTCTATTGTTGAGCATAATTCACATCATTTTTACCTGGCTAGATTGAGTTGTATTTGTGCGCCCAGTTGGCTATTATAATTTACTATGCTATACTGGTAGAATATTGCCTTTGGCCCAATGGTCACTGACTTTAGCCCTTTAACATTGGTCTAGGAGTCTGGATCCCATCCCATTATTCCTTACATAACTAAAAAGTAAAAGAATAATCATATTTGAAGAGTTTCTCTCTAGTTAATAGAACTTCCCTTTTTTTAGTTTTGAAAGTTTATTACTTGACTTAGATATTTATGTTTATATATGAGTGTATGTGTCAATGAAATTTCTTTCAAGTGTGCATGTGCAGTTTTTAATTTTTCATCCGACTTTTTAGGTTGCTTCCCTTGGAGAAGGTGTATCTTTGGAAGCCAAACTCTTAAGCAGGTGTGTGAATTAAAGTTAAAACTGTTGCAAATGGGTTTTCCTTCGGTTAGTAATGTGTATGACCCCCCCATGTTACTGAATTGCAGAAAGGAAGCAGCATTGCGTCAAAGAGAGGTAATGTGGTGGTGATAACTTGAACTGTAGAGCTGCATGTTGTACAATTTGGGGAGCCAAGATATTGTTTAGCAAAATAGTTGGATGTTCCATTTCTTGCTTAATCCCCTTGTGAAAAATGCCTTCAACACAGCTTTTTATTTCACAGGCTGCTCTTAAGAATGCCAAAGACTCTAAGGATGGAGTTGATAAGGAAATCACATATCTACAGGCTGAAATTGAGGTGAATATGCCATTTTTTAACATTCTCAAGACAGGCTGCCATATATATTTAATTATTTCTTTTGAAATAGAATGCAAAAGTTGAGACTGAGGCTGCAGTGAGACAGCTAAACGGAGCTGAATCTGAAGTAAAAGCTCTTCGATCAATGACTCAAAGAATGATATTAACTCAGAAAGAAATGGTATATACTTCCACTGTTGCAGGGATCCCTTGTTATTCGTTAGTTATTTTGAAAACTTGTTATATAGAATTATTTTCTTGTCAGGAAGAAGTTGTTCTAAAGAGGTGTTGGCTTGCTCGTTATTGGGGTTTAGCTGCAAAATATGGTACGCAACTGTCTGTTTTAACTTATTTTTTTCTTTTCTTTTGGGAGAAGCATTATTGCATTTCTTGCTGACATGACTGATGAGTCATTTTATTATCAATTGATTGTATTAGTCAATCACTTTTGACAGAACGTGAATAAGCTTTCAGAGTTCTTTATTATAATTTTTTTGGCATTTATGCATGTTAGTATTATTTTTAAACTACAAAGTGATGATAACATATTCAGCTTACTTTCATATTGGTACGTAGCTACAAAATAAACCAAGCAACAGTAGGTGGTGATATATCTTCCTTTTTGTTTTTCTTCTGGTGAGAGGCAAAAGCGTCTCAAAAGCACTGGAATACAATACTGAAGCTTTTAATATCACTTTCACAATTTTTGTATGATTGCGTGCATATAAATTATACTTTGTCTATATATCAAGTTTGAATTCAGCTGATTTGGATGAGTGAATAATTTCATGATTCACTTCTGTCTTTTTTCTAGTTTAACTTCTTCCATGGTTATAGGCATCTGTGCAGATGTTGCAGTTTCAAAGTATGAACATTGGTCATCCTTAGCCCCTCTTCCATTTGAGGTCGTTGTTTCCGCTGGACAAAAGGCTAAGGAGGAATGCTGGGAAAAAGGCATGAAATAAAGATTTGGACTCTACAGTTCATATTAGTTTGGCTGCATAGTAGGGCAAATCTATGCTCTATGTTATATTTTTTCTTATAGTGTTGATTTCATTATGTGAATTCCAGAGATAATTGTTATGATTTTTAAACAGGTGATGATGCAACTGAGAAGAGGAGCAAACTTGTTCCTGACTTAAATGATCTTACTGGAGAAGGAAATATTGAAAGTATGCTTTCTGTTGAAATGGGACTAAAGGAGCTTGCTTCTTTAAAGGTTTTCAGAAATATATTAAATGACTTAAATATATTGTTATGGGAAATTCAGTCATCTAAGTTATTTTTGTCATGTTTCTCTACAAGGTTGAGGGTGCTATTGTGCAAGCATTAGCTCAACAGCGGCGTCCAAATTCTGCTCGACAAATAGTCTCAGGTGTGTGTTGTTACTGTTGTCACTATTCTTGTTATCTTGTTTGTATGGATTGTCAATCCAAATGGTGTATGGAAGAATCTAGTATTGGATCATAATCTTAAATGGGTCCAAAGTCATGACGACTTCTTTCATATACAAATCAGGTTTAAATTGTTCCAGTAGATAATTTAGTAGAAAATTGAGACATCAAAGATAATGATAAAGATGGAGGTTCTGCGTATGATGGAAAGAAGTACTGGTTTTCAAAGAAAATAAAATTTCTAGATATTATTATGAATCGCACATTTGAATCATAACAAGATAACCTTTTTTGAGAATTAGAAAAACGCACTTCACAAATTGAGCATCAAGTTTATGACCTTCCTGACCATAAAGGTGCACAACACAAACACAACCCAATGAACGAAAATCAGAATGTGAAGGAGAATGCCCATACAATTTATATAAGGGGGATACATTATCCACTTTTTGCATGGCCTAAGCTTGTATGCCGCCCTTTATTTCCAAGTTGAACATCAGTATAAGGAAGAGAAAATAAATGCAAAGTAGGAGAACATGTAGACAAAAATATTGTACTGGAAATAGTCATCCAATTTTAGGCCCCTTGTGATTATTTTCCTGGACACTTGATCCTGCACAACCCAACCAGAAGAAGAAAACTTGGCATTACAATTATGATCAACCAAATTCTCAACAGAAATAAGGTTTGTGGAAAGATCAGGAAACATACAAACATTAGTTAAAGGAGAAATTTCACTGACAGGCTTGATAGGCAGATAATTATCATCAGCTGTATGAATTTTCTGATTTCCATCATATTGGATAGAAAGGTTGTTGTGTTGTTGGTCATAAGGTTTGAAGCTTTGGAATCAAAATACCAAGGTTGAAAAATTGGGAAAATTCAAGTTCCACATCAATTAGAGATGATGTCAAAATACAATATATAAGTGAAGACAATTTTCATCTTATAAGCCACTTTTGTAGAATTGAATTAGAACTAAATCCACATTTTAAGATAATATATGTCTATCCTAGATCCATTAAAAAGATAATTGAGCTAGATGTGAGAAGGTGTATTGTGAAAAACCCAAGTTCTACATTGGATAGAGATAGTTTCAAATACAATATATAAGTAAGGGCAACCCCTACCTTATAAATTTTGTAAGATTAAATTGGGCCTAAACCCATGTTCTAAGAAAGAAGAAATTGTATTACCTAAGAGTCCAAAAGCAGAGAGCATCGTGTGCTGTACCATTTCAGGGTGAGGGAGTTTGTTTTCAGGTCGTGTGAGACAGACAGAAATAATGTACAGTAGTACTAGAGGTACCCATTGCCAGTTTATGTCTCAGCCATTAGACACTGGGCTGTTGTCAAGAGAATTCTCAAAGTCGTTGTTCTATTAGCTTGCACCCCTTGTGAGCTTGCGGGGTATTGGGATATAGTTTTGCTCCTGTTGTAAATAAACCTTTCTTTTCTGTTAAGTTTTGACAACCATACTCTGTAACTAGCTTAGTTACAGATTGCTAGGACCAGTTACATTCTGTTAGAGTCTCTAGAGTAGTTATATATAGCTGATTTCATCATTCTTGTACATTGCCATTTTTTTTCAATAATACAATGCAGTTTCTTTCTATTCTATTTATAAAGATTAAATGTGTCAGACTAAAATCTAACTTTCTTATGTACTAATAACATTCTGTACACTTTTGGCCATTGCCAGATATTAAATCACCTGGGGACCCTAAGTTTATGGAAGCCTTTGGTAAGTTTTTTCCCACCTACGTTTAGCTTAGATAGCTACGCATTGTCCCTTCTGTGCAAAAATGCAAATGGGAAGTTAAAGCTATGCTAAATATCTTTGTTTTTTATCTAGAATTGAGTCCAGAGGAGTCTGAGGATGTTCTTTTCAAGGAGGTATTATGAATTATTCATGCTCTTTATTATTTTCAGCTTCTTGGAATGTCTGTATATTACTCTATTTCATTTCTTCTCTATGAACAGGCATGCTTTTCTAGATTTTGGATTACATGATTCTTTGATTTTAATTTTTGTATCGTGTACTTTTTAATGATTTACCTCCCTTCTCATAATATTGATGGCTTGTATCTAGTTTGGATCTGTAACCTGAGAAGATGACATTTACTCTCTCGTTTCTCTGTTTGACTGGAAATGTGTGGTTTGTATTAGTGAAACATGTCTTCTATGTGAATTTACTCTTCGTGGGCAGGCTTGGCTGACATATTTTTGGAGAAGAGCCAAGGTTCATGGTATAGAGGAGGACATAGCCAAAGAACGTCTTCAGTTTTGGATTGGTCGGAGTGGGCATTCACCTACATCACATGATGCTGTTGATGGTAGCGTCTAGCATTTTTGTTTTAATTAATTACTTTTTAGTCAGCATGTATGTTTCAATCCAGTATTATGCTATATTTGGTTTCTGATGGGGAAAAATCTCATGCACATAGAAAATCAAAGTATGAGGCGCGCAAAAAAAAATATCACAGATAGAAATAGCAAAAGACTAACATAGTTTGACACCTCTTGCCTACATCCACGAAAATATCCTCAAAAATATTTATTATCTCAAATAAGATTACTAGTTTCCTGAACTAACTTGAGAATGCTCTTCTCATTAACAAGAGCCCCTCTTTAGGCTGGGTGGTATCTTCTTTCTTTACATTACTCTTTTATAGGAAAGGTCAATGAATTGGTTCATTAATGACACTAGTGGGTTTTACTTATCCAACACTTTACTTACCCTTCCTCATGATAGTGGAGTTTTCCAAGAATTAAGAACATTCCAATACCTTTTGGAATATACCTCATAAATTGCCACTCACTTTTTACATTAATTTGTAAATTTGAATTGTTCTCCAATAGTTTGGAAGAAAAATGTTCAATCATTGTCACCAGTAACATATTTCTTGAGTCAATGCCTTGCAACTAATTACCGATAATCATGGAAGACATAGTTGAATAACACTCCTTATTGTATGCAACAAGTCTCGGCTGGTAGACCTAGAGTGACTTGGGTAAGGGCGAGGTTGGGGAGAGTCTTCTCTATTTATATGTTTATAATGGAGCGTGCTTATTTCGGACACGTATTGACTCTGTTAAAAAAAAACTTTTGGAAAAAAGTGTTCTTTTTTAACAAGATAATCATTTATGATTTTTAATATGTTTGGATAAATTTATTTAAAAAGCAGCAGAAAAAAAGTAATTTTCTTTTTTTAAGCTACTTGGAATTATTTAAAAATAAATCCCTTAATAATTACTTTTTTAAAGCACAAACAGACCCTTTAGCAACTTGTTTCTGACGCATCATTACACTTCAAAATGCATTCTTGTGCCTGAAATTTTGATGTATTGCAGTTCCCATGATCTGCCTGGTGTGCCAATATAGTTACTTTTCATGTCCTATACCATGTACCATAAACATAATTAACTATTCCTTTTTCGTGCATTCTGTTTTCTATACCCATTTCCCCAGGTAGTTTGCATATCTTTCTTTTCTCCTATTTTGCCAATCTTCTCAAAGCAACATAATAAATATGCGTTAACTTTGCCTCCATTGACAATAACTTTAAGTGGGCTAAGGAATGAATTTTTGCTTAGTATTCTTGAGAAAATTTGCAATCAGTAACTTATGTGGATTTTGCAAATTCCAGTTGAGCAAGGACTTTCTGAGCTGAGGAAATTGGGGATTGAACATCGACTTTGGGAAGCATCCAGAAAGGAAGTTGATCAGGACTTAACTATTGCACCAAAGTGGACTTAACTTTAAATGTGTGCTAATTTCCTTGAGAGATTTGCTGATTTCTGCATATGAATTGTGAATTTTTTCTTCTGGAGACTGTCACCTCCCACTGTGTTCAAATGAGGTTAATCTTGCTGTTAGCTACAGGTATAGTGACTGTTATTATTGTGACCGTGATGAAAATTAGGAGCAATGAAGTTATCGCGCTCTTTTTCCACTTTTGATGGCATAAATAACAGTGATTTTACGAAATGAAAAAAAATGCATTACGAAAGAAAGATGATAACTAAGGACACCTTGAATGCTGGGAATTAGATTTTACTTCGCCCATCATGTTAAACAAATATAATAACCTACACTCAAACCTTACTATCATCTCACTCCCTCAACAAATAACTTAAAAAACTCATAATTTGAGTTTATCAAAATTTAATATTTCTTAAATTCATTTAGAAAACAATTCTAAACTCTTTCGAAAAAATAAATCACATTGTGCTCCTTAACGAGTCATCTAAAACAATTAAAAATCAATTTTGGATTATCTATTTTAGAAGAGAAAATATATTGTGAATAAACTAATAGTAAAAAGTCAAACGATGTTCACCAAATCATTTTGGAATGTTAAGAAAAATTTTCTACGGAGTTGTCTTTATTATTTTCCAAAGTATTCATTCTATTATTATCCTTACTACTATTAAGTATTATCATTATTTCAACATTATTGTCATTACTATTATATCACCATCATCACTTATTATTTATAGTATATGTACTAGATATTAGATATGATTAATAAGTGTTTAAGAATAAATGTTACTCAATATTAGATATGATTAATATTTATCTTATTCTTATCTTTTCATGTTTGTATCATATTCTTACATCTTATTCTATCGTATCATATTTTGATCACTACATGAAACCTTCTCTTTGTGCCAGCTGTCCTCAAATGCATACAACAACCCTTTGTATGTTGTCTCAACTACACAAATTTAGAGAAAACAATCTTAATATATTGAACTACCCCAAGTATATGTTGGTATTGGGGACCAAACCTACTCAACTTCTTTCCAGGGGATACCAACTTCAGCTCACCATGATCTTACAAATAGGAACAATTGTTAAATTAGTTATAATTATCAGCATACATTCCTTACCAATTCATCCCACAAACTTTGGGCTACATGATCAGTGAACAGAAGTATCTTCAGACCCACCTGAAAATGCTCCATCAATTGGATCTTGATACATACTTTTCATGATGATCGCTTTCTTCATTGGGTCTCCATGCTCTATACATCTTACAAATTCAATTGGTCTAACTCGTTCGGCAGGTTGGGAGCTTCCACCCCTTTTTCTTTTCTATCATTATGTCAAGAATGTAAGATCAATTATATTTAAAAGCTAAACAATTTGTTCTAGAAAACGTATTCAATAACTTAAAACTATACATCACAATATTTTCCAAAACAACTATTCTAGAATATTATATTCCAAAATAAATGTACATAACTTTTCGGAAAAGTTGAACATTGTATATGTATACTGTGTTAACATTATTCCAAATCAGCTTTTCTGGGATGACAATCAATTTTGCCAAATAATATTCCAGAACAGCTATTCTGAAATGCATTCGGGATTACCTATAAACAAAATTTATTATCATTGTAAATCATGTCTTCGGAAATGAACATCAGGATATCCAAATAATATTTTAGAATGATAACTCTGGAATGCATAAAAATTCTAAATAAGATGATTCTGGAATGCATTCCTATTTCAGAATGTTAATTGCAACACACTATATCATTCCGAAAGTTGTATTCCTAAGACTCCCTACTCTAAGGATTACATTTTCCGAAACCGTAAAAGAGGCATGGCAGACAACGTAAAAAACCAGTTCGAACTTACATTTGCTTCTACTGACATTAGGTGTGCAGTGACATTCTGGTGTGTGCGCAGAGACATTCCGGTAGCTCTGCGATGACGTTTCCGCAATGTGTGACAACATTCCAGGATCCGGAAAAACTCCTCTTTCGACAATGGGGCTTAAGGAAAGATAAACTAAAATCTTTAAATTATAAGCACAAGTCATTATGGTCGTTCAACTGGAATGTGCAAGAAGCAAAAGCCTTCTTTTAAGAAGGGTTCAAAGGATAGATCAAAAGTTTCTAGAGAGCTACCCCAGAAAATAAAAAGCAATATCTAGAAAAAGAACGCCAAATAAATTATGAACCATTAATGAAAATAAAACTGCATCTACACATGAAATGTCGTCCATACAACCAGCATTACTTCCCAGGGAAAGATTTGTATAACCTCATGTATATAACAGTAAGAGAGAAAGAGCAGTAATCCAAATTTGTGTGTAAAATCCTAAAATGGCAGTAATAAACCACAAAAATATGGCATATCCATAAAGGAAAACAACCGCGGAACAAGTGTGGCATTCATCTTCTAGAAGACATACTGTAATAAATAACAGTAACAACAATTATCTACAGGACTTCAACTGTTATGTACACTGTATTCTGAATGCTCTTGCGCTATAATTTATCAGCAATTCTCCCTAGAGCATCTGCAAGCTTATCAAGCACAGCAACCAAATTACTACCATGGTATTTCCGCTGCTCACGATCCAACTGAAAATTAATATTCTGCGCTTCAAGTTGAGCACTAAGCATCTTGCCATTTCTTTCTAAGATATCAATTAATTGAAAATGCAGAGTTTCCTCCTCTCCATCCGTTGCTAAACGCTTCCTTTTCCGCTCTCCTTGAGATGTAGAACCCATTTCTGGATTTGATGTAGACTGTTTCTCGTTAGTCACACCTACGGAAAAAAAGCGTTCAAACAAGTTAAATGTATAAACAAACATCAGTTAAGTCCTCAATGTTATCATTGTTAAGCCAGCACCTTTATTTTTATGTCAATTATGAGAAGCTGAAGCTAAAAGGTTTAAAATCGTAAAATCAGTGCTTGTGACAGTTATCTGATAATCCTAGGCTATTTCACGGAGCTCGAAGAATGATTTCATATAGGAAATTGACATTTATGAATAACATGCTTCTGAAACATGAATAGTTCAAGAGTTACTCATACCATATGAGGCATGTACAGAATTTGGACGACTCAAAAAAGATAGAATTTAATATCCAATTACTGTGGCGGAGAGGAAGAGTTATAAGTAGCATTACTTGTGTGATTACAAGCTGACATCATCTACCTATATGTGACGAACCTTGATCTAATTCATATTGTACAGATGCATGATTTATGTACGAGCTTTAAAAAATTTCTAGATCATTTTAAGTAAGCAATCACAAATTGGATGATTATCCGCAGAAAAGATGACATGGCTAAATGATACTTAGCACAATAAATAATTATATATTGGAATTATTGAAATTCCAAATGCAATAATAGGAAACTGATGAAATGAACAACCAATCAACTCTATTCTCAGGCTGCAGCAGGAATCAGAAGCAGCAACAGAAACAAAACCAGTGGTCTAGATATTGAACAAGGTAGCAAGCTGCGACAGATGAATTTTAGCTGATTCAAGGTCTAAAAGCTCCATGTTCATCATATTCTGAAGATAAAGGTCATTGAAGTAGCTTCCATGTTTTTGGGTTTGTCATTATGTGCAGTTTAACTAACTTAAACAGGCATTAGTCATTACGATTAGAGCCCCCTACATCAAAACTAGTTAGGTGAGAAAGCTATCCTGAGAACAACACAGAAGCCTAATCAGATTAAATATGAAGACTATGTTTGGAAAAAAATAAATTCAACAAGTACTTGTAAGAGAAAAAAAAAAATAGATAGCAAGATGAATTATAAACTTTTACAAGTTAAAATCAACTTATATACATCAGTTTTGAAAAAAATAAACTAGATGAGAAAACTTCTAGAGAACTTAGAATGTATAAACTGACTTTAACTGGTGAAAAAAAAAAATGAAACATGTAACATTTTTATTTTCTTCTTCTATAAATATTATATCAAAAAAGTTCTCCAAACATGGCTGGAGTTTAACTAAACATAATTTCACAACTAAATGATATTGCTGACTATATCGTTTGAGTCTTAACTCTGAAGACTATACACTTATTTTCAATTAATTATGGCAATACATTATGAACTTAGCAATTTGCGAAAATGGATATTCTCATCTGAAAATGAGTTAAGTGCACTTTTAGTCTCAAACTTTAATCTATTTGTGATTTTGGTCCTCTTTATTTTAATTGTTCATATTTAGTTATCATTATTTTCAAAATTTCTATTCCATAATTAACCGAAATGTAATAGAGGCATAACATATCATTAATTGTAAAAATTAGCAAACTGAAAAGCTACAAAATATTTAATTAAAATATGTAACTAAAAACATTTTTGTTTTCTTATTTTTATTTAAATATTTACATATTTTTTACTTACAAATTATTGTTGAGTGAATCACCAATTTAATCCTTGAAACTATAACAATCCGACAAATTGGTTAAGAAATTAACAAAATAACAATTTTGGGATGAAGGACTTTAATATGATCAATTTCAAAACTAGGAGGACTAAAGTCCTGTTTGGATAAACTCTTTTTGTAACAATTTATGAGGGAAGAAAGCAACAAGTAAAATGAATTGAACTTCTCCGGTAAGTTAAAAGACAAATTCTAGGGTGGACCATCATGGTAGGTGATCCACCATGCACCACAATTTGTAGCTTTTAGACTAATATCTCTCTCATTACAATATGGTGCACCCTCCACTCCATATTCCTCTCTCCCTAGACCTGAATCACCCATTGCTAGAGAGAGGATTTCCAGTGGCAATGTTTTGATTCCCCCCTACTTTCTTATCCTTTCCTACAGATTTTGGATATCCAAATCACTTTCCTCAACAACACCAACATCATCACCGAGTCCTTCCTCGTCGTCAAGTGTTGAATTCCACTTTGGAACAAGTACAGCCTCCTGAAAATTGGTAGTTAACTTCCCAATTGATTTGTTGGTCAAAAACAAATTGGTAGTTAACTTCCCAATCGATACTAGTTGGTCAAAAACATTGCAAAGGATCGGGTTCAAAAGCATCTCAATGTCCTGCTTCTTGTCAGGGTTGTTTTTGCACTTTTTAGTATGTAGGAGATCTAGTCAGTAGCAACGCTGATGATGCTGAGCTGGTTCTGGATGAAATTGAGGAGCGCTTCATAGGTGGTGCAAATCTTGAACCATATCATTATTTAACTGCTCAAAATCATTTTTGAAGGAGAAAACTGAAGGGAAAGGATGAGAATTATGAAGGGGGAAGTGCTCTGCTGACATTGACGGTGTAAAGAAACCCTTTGAGGCTGTGTTCATAAATGGTGTTGTCCTCATCTTCAATGTTGTAAATGAGCATGTCGTGCAAGTTGGTGTTGTTTGGCAAGGGATGCTGGTGACGACAGTGGGGGCATCCTCGGGGTGACTCAAATCTAGAGAGAAATATGGTATGGTGGGTGCACCATATTGCAATGAGGATGAGATTAATCTATGGGCTAAAAATTTTGGTGCATGGCAGACCATCTATCATGATGGTCCACCCTAGAATCTACCTAAAATCAACTTATAAACTTAACTTTCTCATTTAACTTCTCCAAAAGCTAGAGTGCATAAGTTGATTTTACCTTCTTAGTTTATTTTCTTCCAAGCGCTTATGGAGAAGATCAGTCAAACATGTCAGCTATTTTAAAACCGCTTAAATTTCACAATTTAAGTTGTTTTTGTAAGAAATAAGCTGATTGAAAACTAGGAGAGAAAAAAGATTCCTAGACTAAAGTAAAAGTAGATTTAAGCCTTTGGGAAATCTCAAGCAACAACAGAAATGTGATAAAGCAGTTTATGACGGCAATGTTGTATTATATTGATCATTACCTTCCTTTTGGCATCCACGGTGGAGTCGTTGATATTGTTTTTCTGTAAATGAGAAAAAAACATGAAGGCCACAGCAATCAAACATTGTGACGTGCTTAAAGTTTTTCCATGTTTATAAGAGACAGACGTGTAACAATCGGCACAGCAACATCACTGATAGAAGTAGAAGAAAAAGAAAAGACAAGACAAGAAGCAAGCAAGCAAAGAAGATAGATGACAAAGTGGGAAAAGCAAGATAGTCCAGCATGGATGCAGTGCAGTGCATAAAAGGCAAAAAGAATAAAAGCAGGTCAGAGAAATTAGAAAACGTGAAGTGGAATGAAATTTGAACCTGAGATAGGAAATGGAGCAGGAATTTCCCTGTTGGAGGGCGGCAAAACGTCCTTCTTATCAGGACTGGCAGAGACTTCATCCTGTTCGAAATCTGAGAACAAGCCATCCTCAACAGGCGCGCTCCGATTACTATCGTAGAGGTGAGGCTCCTCAGGCTCGGCAGGGGCAGGGGCAGGGGCAGGGGCAGTGGCAGAGTCAGGCACTCTTTTGGTGTCCTTATCCATGTCCATGTCCATATCCATGTCCATGTCCATGTGCATGCCCTTGCACACCGTTGCTGTGGTTGATGGAGGCGACGAAAGAGCGAGAGCCAACGCCGGCGCCTGGGAGGCTGAATCAAGAATATCATAGACCTCCTTGTCGAAAAATCCGGGCAATTTTCTGTCTCTCCTTAAATCGTTTCTCATTACCCAAAAGGAATCGGTCTCCTCCCTAATATGAGACTCCCATTCTTTGATCTTCTTGTAGTCTCCAGCCAAATTGCTCCACCTTTTCCGGCACTGAACAGGACCTCTGTTGACTCCATGCTTTCGGCAGTAGGAAGAAACCGATGCCCATTTGGGCTCAACTTGACCCGACCCGAATGGCAATCCCGCCGTGCGACCCCTTCTGAACTTGTTCTCAGCGTCTCTCTTACCCTGTATAAGAATAAGAATTTCTTGTCTTGTCCACCGAGGCAGTCTCGGCGCTTTCCCTCCCTCATCTCCACCCTCCCCCCTAACATCAACGCCGTCAACTGGGTTCGGATTCCTATTCGTATCGATATTCGTATTCTGACCCAGCGACAATTCCTGCTCTAAAGCCATCAACAGGACCAACCCAGGGTCACCTCATCTCTCTCCGTAACTAAGCACCAAGAGGCACAGAAATGGAGGAGAGAGAGAGAGAAAGCTTTTCAGAGTGCACTGCTATTTCTTATTTCTAACTGGGTTTTCAATTTTTAACTGCCTAATTCTACACTCAACAACCACCTTAGCCACCCTTAACCACCAAATAAAACCTTATTGGCCCTAACCCTTTAATAAGGGTTTTTATTATTATTATTATTATTATTATTTATTGTCATTGCCTCATTAACAATTATTGCTATTTCTTTCTCTCTTTTTTTTCTCCTATCACCATTGCATATACAAATCTCAACAACAACAATTTCAATTTAAATCCTTCTTACTACTTTTCTTACTCCCTGTTGGATTCATGGGGTATACGTTTCCTGGCTATTATATGATTGGAAAAGATAATACCAATATTTTATTCTATTTTTTATTCCCAGGAAAAGTTAGATTAGAGTTTATATTAAAATCTATAATATATTAAAAAAAAAAAAAACTAGGTAGGATTATGATTATTTTTTTTCTTATATATCATTTCTCATTAATATGATTATTTTCAGGTTAAATTATTTTTATATACATTAACAATTATTACATGCTATTAATAACTGATTCAGAGGTCGCAAAGACGTAAAGACGTTGACAATGTCGTATCAGCGGCCCAGCGAGGTGATCACGCATATAACTGCCACTAAGATTCCATTCTTAAAAATTTCATATCATTTAAAAATATAATTAAAAATAATATAAATTTTATCTAATTAAACAAATTTTATAAAAATAATTTATTATTAATATATATTAAAAAATTTTTAAAATCTCAACAAAAAAAAATTCCACGTAAGTTAAAAGAAAAATTCAAAATATACTAATTAAAATCCAAGCGTGCATGTGTGTTAGTTTATTATTATATTACTTTTTTAATAAATTCAAACTTAATATTTAAATTAATTTTATATATAATTCCAAAATATAACTAAATTAGTTATATGAGTAATGTTATAAAAAGAAAAAGAATACAAAAGTTATAGAAAGAAAAAAAATACAAAACTAAAATAATTTTAAAAATTCTTACAAAAATAGTTTTAAAAATTAATTAAAAATAAATAAACGTATATAGAAAATACTATAAATAATTAAGTAAAATAGATAATAGTAAAATTATGAAAGAGAAAAAATAGAAAATTGTAACCAGAAAAAAAATTAAAAATAATTTTAAATATTTAAATATTTTAAAATTATATTAATTTTAAAAAACAGTTAAATATTTTTAAAACATTTTTTTAAAACCACATTAAAAATAAGTATATTTTTTTAAAATCAAAGTTAAAAAAATAATATAAATAAAACTTTATTTTTTTCAGGAATTTAAAATTATACTTAAAAAAATTAATAAAGTTGTTTATAACCGTTTCAAATAAAAAATATATTATACTTTTAAATAAAAATTATATTTTATTTTTTAAATATTTAAAACTGTTTTCAACTTTATATTTTTAAATTTTTCTAAACTATTTTATAAAAAAATACAATGAAAAGGAGAAAAAAAATAAAGATGGAAAAAAGTTATTCAATATCTTATAGAAAAAATTAAACTTAAAATAATAATAATAATAATAATAATAATAATAATAAATTAAGTAATTTTTTATGTATTTATATTACTTATTTCTCTATGTAATAAAGTAATAATTAATACAGTTTAACATAAAAAAAAAAAAATAAAGAGAAATCTTGTTTGATAGATATAATATAAATAGAAAGAGGAATAAAATGGAAATAAATAAGAAAAAAAAATAGTAACCTTAAACATAAATTATCATGTTTGTTCTTTTACAATAATTAAATATTTATTTTTATTTCTTAAAACTTATCTATTTCTAAAAAAATATTTTAAAAAATTATTCAAATTAACAAAAAAAAAAAGACATATTTTATAGATATTTGAGATAAAAGATTGATTTATGAAAAAAAAATAATACTAAGAGAAAAAGACAAAAGTATGAAAAATAAATAAATAAATAGTTAAAGAATTATTAAAAATTATTTATACTGGAGAATAAATTGAGATAAAATCAATAATATGAAAAAATTATTTGTATTCAATTATTACTGAAATCAATCTGGTCTTCTTTACTAAGAAGTACTAGTAAAAATTCATTAGCCCACTAAAATAAGGAAAATAAATAATATTATAAATATTTTCTTTTCATAATATTGCTGGAAATATAATAGTGAAAGAAAATCAATTGAAAGTAACGTTAATTAATGATACAAAGTAGATATATATATATATATAAATAATGTTATAACATATTTTTTTACCAGTAAAAATATTTTTTATATGACTTTATTATTTTCTAATGTTTATTTTTATTTTTTATGATTTGCAATTATTCTTAAAAGTTTTTTTTTTAATTTTATATTTGAGTATAAAAGTGGTTTTATACAAGTTGGTCAATAATGTTAAATTTTTTTTTTAAATTTAGAACACAAACTTAGCTCTATATAAGTTTATATGTAGCTTTTTTTTAGTTGTAAATTATTAAAAATTAAGGTTGAGAATTTGAATAAGCCTTGAGCCTATTATTAAATTAGAGTGGAAGAAAAGATATTTAAGCTAAAAAAAATTTAACTCTCACATTTTTCACTCTCATTTCAAAATCTTAACCTCTCTCACTTCCTCGTGGAAGTTGTGATAAAAGAACCATTTCCACAATTTAATTTCTATAATCAGGTGAGTTACTTTTTTTCAATTTAGGGATATGAGGAAAATTAAGAATTTTGGAAGATCTTGATAAAATTCTTGCTAACTAAAATTGATTAGGATGTTTCTTATATTTAAATTGTTAGAATAATCGATAATCTTTGGGAATTCTTGTGGATCTTTTAAGCATTGCTGGAAAATTAAAGTATGAGAAGTTAATTGGACTTAACAATCTTTAATTTTGGGAGAAATGTTGATGTTTAGTGTTTATGTACAATTTGTGACAAAAATGTTGTGTAGAATGTTGCATTAGTAATGTTTAATTGATATATTTTGCATGAATTAGATTAGGTACTGGAGAAACTGTTAGTAATTAAATTAGATTCATAGGTCAAACTAAATTATTGAAACTATTTACAATATACTTAAATGCTTTTCGTTTGAGCGGATGTATTTTCGTTCAAGCAGGTAATTTTGGGATTATTCTCGGATTATTTTTCACTTGAATGAAATTTTTGCTTGAGCAAAATTAGGCGTCAATCGAGCGAAAATTCTCTAAATTTGGAATTGTTATTGGGAGTGATTTCACTTGAGTGAAAATACTCTGATTTTAAAATACTTTATTATTTGAATTATGGAATTATGTGGTAAATTTTTGGTATTGACGTGTAATATTCTATAACCTATTATCCTAGTGATATAATTGTTGTAAATCATGAAATGTCATGAATTGCATGTGAGTTCAGTTAATATGTTGTTATTAATTTTAAGCCTATTAGTTTGTTATTATTAAATTAAATATTACTTTTATGTGATATAGTGATGTAATGATTGTGGTCAAATATCAGTATTATTGCGGTTATTATGTGAAAATATGATGATTGATACGTGTGTTGTGAGAATATAAAGATGATAAGAAATTCTAAAATATATAATCACCATATTTGGAATTATTAAGTGTATTGATATCTTGTATGCTCAGTATTATGTGATTTTATGTGGTGAGTGTGTCAAAATCAAACAATTATCATAAGATACTATTTGACATAATTTAGTAATTATATGTGGGATTAACAAGATTTATTGTTATAAGAAGATATCTAGACCTCAAATTTTATACTGAGTTACCATTAAACATGATAGATATTAGTTTTTTAGGTTAAAAATTTTCGTATTATTTATTCAAATGAATTAATCTAGTACTATACAGAGTTTGTAAATTTATTATATATGTTTAAAGAATTGTCTGAGATTTTTTGGATTGAATTATCTTAATAGATTGGATTAAAAAAGTGTTCTTTCATGTTGGATATTCAAGATAAATTATGCTAAATTAGTTTACCCTCGTATTTTCTGTTTTGTGGGTATTGTATACTGTGTTTTCATTTTATGGATATATAAAGTTAAACTTATAGTGTGGATGTTGTTTTTTCCTATTCATTATACATAAACGCAGAACTCATTTACATAAATGCAGAATATTTATGATGTTTTTTTAAAATATTGGTTACAGTTGAATACATTGAATTAAAAATATTATATATTTATTTTTAAGTTTGTTATAATTATATATTACTAACTTATTTTAAAATATAAAAGAATATTATATATTTATTTTTAGGTTTCTTATAATTATATATTATTAACTTGGTTCGAGATATAAAGAAAAGAAATGTATATGTTAAAACTTATTTCATATACATTAAAAACTTATTTTAAATATTTTTATAATTTTAATATGTGCAGACTCGTAGTGAAAATATAGCAGTGAAGGAATAAATAAGATAAAAATGTTTGTTTAAGGAGAAAAATATAAAAAAGATAAATTATTATAGTGAAGTCTTGTTAAAATGAAGATTTTTCTAAAATGGAATGAAAGGGTCTGTTTGTTTTCTTCTGAAAAATGATATTTTTATATAAATAATCTATTAATTTAATTTAATTTTTTATTATTTAAATAAACTTATTTATAAAAAAAAAAAAAAAAAAAAAGAGGTGGAGACGGAATACTCAATACTTAAAGAAGTGCATTATGACCACTACTCCAATTTGATTTCTTCTATAATAAAAATAAAGTTCTTACAATTAAAACTGAAATATCTTAAAGACAAAAATAACATATAATCTGATAAATTAGAACATGGCGTTGCGAGGATTGAGTACGGTGGCGGTGACGGCGTCAGTATGCCCTCCTGGACCTCGATGCAGAGTTTACAGCGACACTTCAAGGTTACGTTGTGGAGCTCGGATTCCTTATTCTGGATGCAGAATCTCTGTAGGTTGTAAAGCTGTGGGAGAAAACCGGCAAGGTTCCTTGGACGAAACCATTGTTTATGAGGGTATATATGGTCCCTGGACCATTGACGACTCCGATGTTCGAGAGGTGTTTACCCTGTCCTCATTCACTTTCGATACAGAGTAGATAGCTAAGCTTCCATTGTTTATAATTTCATTTTACTTCAATTCAATCTCCGATGTTCTTACTGGTTGAGTTCGTGTTGATTCATCAATTAGTTAGATACAGCTATAATTAACCTAATTTGATTGGACTTCTGAACCAGAACGCCTGTCAGATTGTATGCAATTATCATTATCATTATTATTATTATCATGCCATTGCCAGGTGATTTTGTACAGATCAGGATTGGTAACAACTGCTGCATCATTTGTGGTTGCTGCTGCTTCTGCTTCATTTTTACCCAATGACTCCTTCTTAAGTACTATTCTGAAGCAAAATCTTGATCTATTTTATGTCATTGGCTCTGGTGGGCTGGGTTTATCGTTACTCTTGATTCATATTTATGTTTCTGAGATCAAGCGCGCCCTACAAGCACTATGGGTTGTTGGTGTTCTTGGATCTGCTACGACCTACTTCACTCTTGCTCAACCAGCTAATAAAAGTCTAATACTATATGTCGTCGACAACCCATCCGCTATCTGGCTTGTCGGTCCTCTTTTTGCTGCCCTGACAGGACTTGTCTTCAAGGAAGGTAATGACTCATCTAACTTATCTTTCCAATTTTAAAAGAAGCATTCTCTTGACTCTTGAAAATTATCTTGTATTCTTTAAACAGGACTCTGCTATGGCAAGCTAGAAGCTGGACTTCTCACTTTTGTTATTCCTACAGTTCTTCTCGGGCATTTGGTATTCTTCTTTTCTTCCTACTCTAATGTGATCTATTTAACAGATTGCCCATAATTTTACACAGCTGTAGCTATCCTTTGAATTGGGCTGACAATGAGAATGATTATTATTAATATTTAAACTCACCAATTTTTTTTCCTATGTCTTCCAACATTTCTTAATTTCCATACATTTCTTAGTTTCCTGTTTACTCTCGTTGTTATCATCACTATCATTACATACAATTTCTATTAGTTATGGGCTACAAAATTTGCAGACTGGTTTGATGGATGATGGAATTAAGCTTACTTTACTTGCTTCGTGGATGACTCTTTTTGTGATATTTGCTGCAAGGAAATTCACCCAGCCCATCAAGGTAGACTTAGTTTTGCTTTTGAGGATTTGTCTTCATACAAGTTTATATATCTTCGGTTCATGTACAAAATTTCCTGATCTTGGACTTTTCTTTAACTTCAAGGATGACATTGGGGACAAGTCCGTTTTCATGTTCAATTCCCTCCGTGATGATGAAAGGAAAACCTTGCTCGAGAAATTAGAACAACAAAAAACTCAGAATTAAGTGCATCGATTCCAATTCACCTTGAGATGGATTGCTTTAACTGGATGTGGAAAATTTTGCAAAGACAATGGGACGCTAATCTCTGTGAACACGGCCAATAATTATTTCATTTAAAAGGACATACTTTCAGCCCCTCCCCTAGAAAGATGGCATCAACAATAACAAAACCACTTTCCCATGTGTCTTCCTTTATCTTTGCAAAAGTTACATGGTATGTTGCCTAATGCACTTTTAAGGTCGTTGTGCTCTGCAAATGATAATGCATCTTTCTTGATTCTAAGCCCACCTCTGTTTGGTGAGGCAAAATGACAATTTAGCTAAGGTGGGATTAGAAGTGTTTCATTTTAGTTTGTTTATTAATTCAAGAAGTATGAAATTTACGATAAGTTCATGAACTAAACAAAGTCTCTACGGTAATTATGTATGTATTGGAAAAAGGAATATGTATTGATTGATAGAATCATACATCAATGTTATTAACTAACTAAAAATAATGATACATCTTAATAATTTGATATAAGAAAATAAATAATAAGATAAAAAATAAGTTATTTTAAACTTATGATATTTGCTTTACATTTTATATATAGTTCTCTTTTTTAAAAAGTTCAGTAAACTTTTAATTTTTCTTTTGTTTTATTTTGAGTCGTGTTGAACTTGAAAGATAAACTAAGCGCACTATGATAACATAATGTAGCCTTTTTAATATAATGAATTGTTGGACCAGTATAAAATAATGAAATAAAAAACTCCACATAAGTTGCAGAGGAATAAAAAGTCTTGGGACCATTAATGGTTTAGTTGGTGTTGAAGTATCAAGATAGGAAAAATGCTCTGATGCGGTAGCTACGGAGGATGTCTATTGACATTGTAGAGAAAAGTAAACATATTTACAATGGCAACATAATCATGTGAGTGGGCATTGACATAGTCAACCTTTACCATATATAAATTGTTTATATTTAAGCCTTATATTTTAGAAAATATATTTTATTATTTTGTATATGTTTTATTTTTATTATTTTGATCTAGTTGAACTTTATGTTTAACATATTCAAAGTACCATAAAAAAATAATTTAATTAATTTAAATGTATAAACTAAAGAAATAAAGATGTGCAAAATTAAAAATATAAAAATTTAAAGATTGATTATAAAATTATATTTTATAATAATTTATAATATTTATTAATAATCAAAAAACACTGGTTGGAAAAGGAAAGAAAAGTGAAGAGAAGAAAAGTAAAGTTTTGTTACGAATAGTAATGTGGAGTAGGTGAGCCAACCTAATTATCCCTACTTTCCCAGAAACTCTTGCGGTTGGTTTTTGTCAGATTTGGATTTGATATAAACACAAACACTAGCGCTCATACTGTCCCAATGCAACTGGGGATCTGATAGGTTGGTGAGTTGTGGCGATGGCTTTCGCGGTTGCGCCTAATATGATTTCGCTCTCATTTTTTAAACAAACAAGGAAGGAAGGTTTTGATGCAATGTTTGGGAAAAGGGATTTTGGCGTAACGGATCGTCTTGGTACCCTGACCCTCAGGTGCGCTATCGAGCGAAGCAGCAGCGGCGGCGGCGATGGAAAGAAAGGAGGCGTATCTAATTCGAATTACGTTGTTCCGCTCGACAATTCCTCTCCTTTCTCTAACTCATCGTGCATGACTCGTCCTTTAGCCGAGATACTCCGAGACCTCAATAAAAGAATTCCCGATAATATCGTCAAAGCTCATGTCCCTGGCGATCCCTCTGCTTCCACCTTCATCCCCTGGTATTTTTCTTCATATTAGTATGTTTTTTAGTTAATATTATTTTCCTTGCTATCCAAAGATCACTATTTTCATTACAATGTCTCTGGCTTTCAATGCCTCTCTCATTACAAGGGCTGACATATATCTCATTTGTGACTTTCACTTAACAACAAAGGTGCCAAGGCGATAAAAAGATATAAGAAAAACACCGCCTAGTTCTTTTCCTTAATTTATTGCTATCTAATTAAATTATACTATCTGTTGTTGTTGTTCTTTGTTAGGTATCATGCCAACAGGATGTTGAGCTTCTACGCCCCAGGTGCTTGGCGTTATCCCTTTATTACAATTCGTATTATTTTCTAATTAACTATTTTCTTTACTGTCCAAACATCCTCTATCATTGTAAATGTAAATTGAACTCTAATACGTCCATAAAACTCAAATTTCAAAACTATTTTGCAGGATGGTGTGGTGAGATACGTGATGTCATTTTCTCTGACAATGGCAGTGTAACTGTGGTATACCGTCTTACCGTACGTGGATCTGATGGAGAGGCGAGTCTTTAGTCTCTGTTGAATAATAAAATTTGTGAATTTTTCACTTTCTAATACTACTTTTTTTCTCCCTTTTACTTTGTTGCATTTGATGGTTCTTTCTCATCATTTGATTATCAACAAATTAACGAGTAATTCTTTAAGTTTGCAATGGTTACTAGAATCAGGATTCTCCTAGGAATGGTTGTCAAAATGAAGGTCCTACCTAGGATTGGAGGGGGGGGGAGAGGTAAATTGTGATTGTAAGTAACATGGATTAAGAAAAATAACATACATGTCTTTGTTGCTTTCTCTTCCTCCATCTATCATGTGTTTGTTGCTATATTCCTTCCATCAAAATTTTTTTATATTCTAAAATAAAGATATAAGTTTGATCATCATCCCTAGTAGTTAAACTCGAGTATGTTATTCTTGCATGTTTGGGCAATTACCAATAAAGATATAATTTTCCAAAGAATATGGATGTAGGGCAAAGAAATAAATACAACCTAGGCATCACCCCTTAGACATTACATGTAGTTCAAGTTTGCATTACATAACCAACCAAAGAGCAAGTTGCTGCCAAAATTGATAGGGAATAAAATCTAAGATTTTAATTCCTCACTTATGATTCTTTCTAGTATTTCCTAAGCAACCAGGGAATCTAGAATTCTTGACCTTGTACAATACAACCCAAACTAATAACCACACCAATACTAAATACCACAAACCCAAGCCTGAATTCAAGACCATGAACAAAAACAACAATCTCATTAAGTGAGGTTGGCTACATGGATTGTATAACACCATTGGGCTCATCTGAAACCAAATTGTCATGGATGTTATTCACTATGACATCACTTTTAATAATATCCTTTAGTGTCCTTCTTAGTCCCCATCTACCCTTTTCGTAGGGTTAATTAAAAATCATGCAATCTACTCTTGTCATTGGTGCTTTTTAGTGACCATATTTGCACATAATAAACTTCTGTAGAAATACCACTGGGACCAAAACCGTTACTGTTAACCATCGTCTTGAGGGTTTTTTCTACTGCTTTAACTCAAATTTTGCAATAATAAGCTAAATTTCGCTTGTTCTCCTGGATTTCTCATCCTTGCATATTACAAATTATCCTTGTCCACCAATGTAAAGTTTATAAAAGTAGCACTCCCGTCTCTCAATTTCTTTTCCAATTCTTTGTCCCAAGATCTTGGCATAACATTTCAAAAGTTTTGAATCATGACTCACAACTTTCCTTGTCCCATTTCTAGCCTTCCAATACCTTACCTAAGTTTGATTGTTACCCATGTAAGACTTTAAATCACTATCGCTCATTTCTTACCTTTCTTGCACATTTTCATTCCACTACCAATATTCCTTGTCTCGTGATGCAAAACCTTTTGATTTTCCAAGATTGCTTTAGTAACCTCTCGAAATGAGGTTAGCACAACCTTTGACTCCCAGTCACTTTCTTCTATTAATTTTTAATTGTCAAATGTCTATCATCCTTGAACTGCCACTAGTTGATTCTTGAATTTGTAATTTGTTTGGTTTTCCATTTATGATGCTTGAAATGAACATTAAGGATCAATACCGTATCTTATGTAGTAAGATTTTCTCTAAGATTCATCTAGCAATCCTTCCAATCTCTTTTATTAGCTTATTTACTTGAAAGAAATCAATTGGCATCCTTAGGGTTCCACTCCTTTAAGGGATTAGATGTTCCTCCTACTTTTTAAAATTAGTGTTTTAATCTTGAAACATACCTTTAAGAAGTTGTTATTCCTATTTAGCTCTCCAAAACCAAAACTACCATGATCTCCTATAAACTACTAGCATGTCTAGTTAGATTTTTGCCAGAGAGGTGGAAAACTCTAAATCGACCCCTTTAAATCTGTCCAAAACTTTTCTTTCCAAAGTGTCTCTAATCTCCTATTTGTGATGTATAGATATTGATGATATTGAGAGTCTCTTATTCAATAATTACTTAGTTTTAGAAAGATAAAATCTTGTCCTCAATCCTTTTTATAGTAGCCACATTTGTCTTCCCATTTTTATCCACAATAATCCCAATTACCTTCTTTCATCTAGCTTTCCCTAAGTTTATATCTTAAATATTTAGCTCCTTAGTTTTTTCTCCAATTTATATAGTTTCTTGAACACACATGATGTTATCTTTCTTTCAATCATAGCGTCCACCACTTCCAAAGACTTACCTATCAAAGTACTAAGACTCGAAGTACCAAACCAAATGTAGCACTTCTGGACCAACTTCTTTACCCCCATTTGTCCAGAAAAATGTAGGATTCTTGCTCATTTAATACTACATCCAGGTTCCGAGTGACTGTAGCTTATTTAATATTATACTCAAATTATACATGTTGCTTACCATCAATGATCTAGCATTAGCACTTATGATCCCTTGTGAGTGATTTATGTTCTCCATTGATAACAGGCATATCGTGAATCAACTGGGACCATATCACCCAGCGATGGCTCCACCGGGGATCCAGTTTCAGCTGCTGAGGAAATTGCTTTCTGCAAAGCTTGTGCCCGGTTTGGTCTTGGCTTGTATTTATATCATGAAGATTAAAGGACCTGATTCTAAGCTTCCTAAATTTTGTTTTGGTTGGATGTGATGTTGTATTGGTTTCTTCTTATTGATGTGAATAGAGAAGTAGACGACCATAGGTGGAAAACTCGAAGCTATATTTTTGTTTTTATTGCCTCAGGTTTTAAGTTTTGTAAGTTCTGGTGGCCTAAAGCGTTCAATTAATAAATGAACAATTATTATTATTATTATTATTTCCTCCAATCCTTAATTAAATTAAAAGTCTATTTAGAATGTTTCCAGTAATCTTTCTTGACTTAAATATAAGAAAAACAAAATCATGCTTAATGATCTTAAATATATAAATAATTTTTAACTATTCTGGTTTTATTTAATATTATTATTTTAAAAACATCTTTACGTTTAAAATTGTGTAGAATTTTAATAAATGTTTCAAAATTCAAGTTAATTAAGAAAATGCATTTTATTTTATAAAAATAATTGTGAAATTAAAACTTTTGTTTATATTTAAGTTGAAAGATAATAATTTTTTTTTAATTTTCTTACTATTTTTTATATTTTGTTAATATTAAATAAAACATTAATGTTTCGGATATTCTAACAATGTAACTAAAATAATTAAAACTAATAGAAGTATTGAGTTTGAGTTTGAGGTTTTTTTAAGTATGATTAAATCATATAAAAAGTGTATTAATGATATATCTATAACAATGTATAATAATAGAATTATTGATCCTATTAAATAAAGTAATCGTATTGTCACATAGAGATTAAAATATATAATAACTGCCTAGCGATCACAAATTTGAAAAGGATTTCTTTAATTTTGAATTATTAATTTTTATTAACTTCCTTTTACATCTTTCATTTATTCATCTCTTACATTTAAACTTTCTTCTCCTATGATTATAGATATTTTCCTATTTTTATTGTCTTTTTTATACATTTTCTTGGTTTCAGTGTAGTATTCTAATAATTAGTTTTTTTTTTCATATTTGTTTTATATCCATCAATATATAATAATATAAATTATTATAATACATATCAACCGTAATAAAAGTTGGAACATAAAAACGCGATAATACCTAGTTTTAATAATTTTTTCTGTTTTCATTTCTTTAACTAGTATCCCTATAACATTAGTTATCATTTGTTTTAAAATATTTTAAAATTATAAAGTGTGTCTAATTCATATTACAGATAACTTAATTTTAAAAAATATATAAATTTATAAAAGTTTAATTTTAACAATAAAATTAATTATATTTTAATTTAAGGGAACTAATTAATTACATCCTATAAAAAAAACATTTGTGAATGAAAAATGTATTTGAAAAAAGATTGTGAGACGTTAAAGATGATAATTAATAATAAAAAAAATTACTTGTACTAAAATTAATTATTATATAAAAAATTATATTTTACTCTAATTTTTATATTTGATATTTTTATATTTAATAATAATTGAAATATTCAATCTAAACAAAATATAAAATTCAATAAATTTAAATTACCTTATCTAAATAAAATTTTTCATCATCCCTCTTTAGATTAGGACAATGAAAAATCGTGCATGTTGTTTTAGATTCACTTCTTATCTTGCTTGCTGTCTCTCTTTCTTGGGTAATAGTAGCAGTTATTAGGCTAACTGGATGTTTGACTTTGTGCTGGCCGAAAAAGGTCTATAATTAATATAAAAAGGCAAAAACATGATTCACCCGGAGAGAAATTGAAACATCCAGTTCTCACAAATGAATCATGAAGATCAGTAGTGCCTGTTAACTACAGAAGATTCATCAAGTACACTTCATGGAAAATTACCAACAGTTTGACTAAAGAACCTGACATTGAATAAGTGCAGTGTTTCAAAATCTTCACCCTAATCCTGCATAAAAATAAAAAGAAAATTAAAGCATAGCTTAGAGTATTACTACTGCACAACAGACAAAGATAAAGCTGCGAAAAACAAGGAAAAAGAGACACGAGACTATTTTCAATAGTAACTTTTATGTTCTATCCTGTCCATATAGTTCAAATACTTTGTATTTTAATACATACCTAGAAAGTAAGTTGCATGTTTTACCATGCTTCGTTATGTTTCACATAAAATAGTGCTAGCAGCTATTTGCGACCATCGAAGGCACACTTTTAAATCTCCTCTCATGAATAGTTTTATCATTAACTGACACTCACTTAACTGATTATTATATATGATAAATAAATGCGTAGAGAAAAAAGGTAAGTATATCATGCAAGTATCATTTGACCGTTTTACATCATACAGATGTGTTAGACCTCAAACTCGTGAAGCAAGTATATATACTCAAGCTTTCTCCATCCAAACCTCAGCTGTGTTAGTGGAAAGCCTCAGCTAAATAAGGCCACAGTAAATGCAAACATGTCACGTAGGGTTAAAACATCAACCAAACAGCAAACCCAGGCAAACCAAACAGCAAGAAAAGGGGACTCAATCAGGGTATGGCCTGAAATAGCATAAAGCCTCTCGTGGATGTAGCTGGCAATGGCAACCACAGACAAGAGATGCACAGTCAAACAGTGGGTACTGGGTAAAAAAGAATTAGAAAAAAGAAAGATTCGGCAGACTGTAAATCTCCATATAAAAGTTCATTTTGATACATTTTAACAATTAGTTAAATTAAATTGTTATTAAATAAATTAATGATTGATTAAATTGAGCAGCAACTACTTAAATGTTAAAGAAAGTACTGATGACGACATAGGTATAGCACAATAGATAACTATAGAAAAAAAACTGAATGAATATGCATCATTAGAGGTACAATGATGTGTCAACTGTAACAAAGATACAGAATAAAAATCAGAAACACATGTTATGGTAGATATACCTGTTCCATTGAAGTAGAATCAATAATTCTCTGCTCTTGTGCATCATTGGATTCACCATCAGCTTGACCTCTATCATGTTCAGGTTTTTCATCAACATTATCCAGCACTATATTATTATTCAAGCCTTTTAAATCTGCAGGAAGCTGGCCAGACTTCAATGCCTGCAATTATGTACTCTAATTAGATGTACAGCATTATTACAGCCCTTTTCGTAATAGATTAAATAATCAAACAAGGAGAGACCAGTTTACAACTTCGTAAGTTAAAACCATTGTTAGTTATACCATTTTTTATATTAGTAAGTACCCCCATTGATATACATTAAAATTAACATGTAATTTCGAAATATATTAAAATAGGAACTATATAAGCTATCGATGTTCAAATATTGTTGTTCAAATAAAAATCATACTTAAACTATTTGATTGGTGTAAGAATAAGATAAGGTGCGAAGCTAAGGCTTCAGGATGGAGAATGAAAACTCTCATTCAGTGCCCTGCAATGCTGGTGGTCACAACAATATGTACCATCCCAAGATGTGTACACTTGTGCTGGTTGCCGACTTCTTACTCCAGATTGAGTGACGAGAAGGAAATAGCCCTCTTCGTCCTTCACAAGATTGGTCTTCGCCACCAACCTATCATTGCGTGGGAACCCTATATAGATAGGGCACCTTGGTATGACTAAAGGTGTGAGCTGCATGAATGTAATCCATCCTATATAGATAGACCATGTTAGTACCATTTTGGTACTGGACTCGTAGACCCACTAAAGTAAAGGTAGGTCACAGAAAGGAGTGTCTCCGGTGTATCTTCTAACTTCAGTCTGAGGATCTTCTTACAACACCGTAAATCAACTCCTTCTCAATTTAAATAAATATATCATAACAAGACTCCCTACACCGAATGATGAAAAAAAATCTAAAACAATATCCCTCCATTTTCTGCAAACCACTAAAGAAAACCAAGAGGAACTCCTCAATTATGCCAACCCAAATCCAACCTACCCCACACAACAAATAATCCAATCTACATATTCTATGACAGCAAGTAGCAATGTTAGCAGAAAAACTGAGAAAAATTTAAATGCTACTGTTTCTAAGCTCCAATGATATGAGAAAAATTTCATAGAGTGTCCCTGCAGATCATCCCTCTATTAGCAGGTCAATATTATCAATAATCCTATCATATTATTTACAATAATTTCAATATAATGTTATGCAAGAGTATGACACAAACAAAAAATTAAAATCCAATAAGCAATCATCTAATTTAGAAAAGTAATCACCTTTTCAAGTCTAGCAACCTCTTCGAGAGTCTGAGAATTCACAATGGCAGCCTGCATAAAGTAGAAACAAGTCAAACCACAAGTAACCAAAATTAGCTGCTTGAAGTACCAGCTTTGAAGAGATGGCAAGTCTAGTATATGAATACTATTATTTTCTATAATATAGAATGGAGATGATTTCTAAGCAGAAGATGATTTTACGCGAGTATGTAAGCTGATCTATCAGAAAATGGTCTATCAATAAAAGAAGCATAACAAGGACCAATTGAACAGCAGGTAAAGGCATCTTACAGCATAATACAATCTTGTAAATGAGTTAAACTTTTGAAATAGAGCACTATCAAATGGTTACTTTTGGGCCTTGGTTAATTTAAATAGAAATATTACTTGGATATTTACAGTATTTACATGTAAGAAACTAAGCAGAAATAACAGTATAAATGTACATTTTTTTCCTGTTTAATAAATTACTACATCATTTGTCTAAACAACGGTATTTAATAGGATTGATAACAGCAGACATGTACACATTTCAAGGTAACATGACAAGTGCATATTTTTGGACTACAAGATGATATGAAAATTTTGGTTATGAGAGTGTGTCTCTCTGCTTTGGACTTTGGAATAGCTTCCAATGATTTGGTTTAAAGATATGGGTAGAAGCAAGAAGATTTAGTAAAGTACATCATCACATAGAAGGGAGAAGAACACAGTAATTATAGATCTGAATTGAGCGTGAATGCATGTTGGATATGTCACATGACCCTAATGTGATAAGCCTTAAACAAAACGATGAGTTCAAGTATTATAATTGTACCTTGATAGCAGTAATTTGCTCAGGTGTGGGAGCAACCACTTTGGGCGTCTGTTGTTCCTCAGTCGTTTCTGAAACATTTGGAGTTTCACCAGGTGAAATTGGTTTGACTGGTGTCCTTTGAATTTCTTCTATAACTTCTTTTGATGCAAACAAGTTTTTGGCTTCCAACCGTTCCTATTAGTTAAAAGAAACCATCAAAAGAATGAAATATAGTTGAAAGGCATGTGTAATTGGAAAAAAGAAATAGATCAAATAATATATCATCATTTTTCTCCTTTTTTTTTTTTTTAACATTGCTAGACACAAAATCCTTGTACTGGTAGAATTTGAATTCATTCAGTCTATAAATACTTAAGCAAAGCAAGGGCAAAAGCAGTCCGTTAAAAAACTACCCATAATCTAAAGGTAAATATACTTAAATGTTTATTTATTAATTGACTGCAGACATTACCAGAACATCATATCTTTCATATTTCAAACAAGGCCCATAAAAGATACATATGGATAGTGAAAAAAAAAATTACCTTATTTTTCACTTTCTTGAAATCTAAAACCCGGAGGGATTTCAGTTTGTTAATAACATAAAGCCTGTAATTTGCTTTCTTCGTAATATTGTTGTCCAGCAGACTAAGGAACTGCAGCTTTGGAAGGGATTCTAAAGGATCAATTTCCACCAAGTTTACAATTCTGTTATTTGTGAGAACTAGAGTATGTAATTTTGGCAAGAACTCTGCAATACAAATGACAGTCCGGACGAGGTCAATAAAGTGAGGTAATAAAAGGAGAGGATGTGCAGTTCAAAGTTCAAACTGTACCTCCGATGTTGGGATTAATTCTAGTAATCCTGTTGTTATTAATGATCATTGTACCCAAACGGTTAAGGTATGGTACGTTTTCCAGTTTGACAATCTCATTGTCAGATAAATCTATGGCGTCAAATTGGTCCTGAAGGAAATTCAATACAAAGAAACTCAAATTTGTGTGAATATATTGAAGCATATGAACATTGAATAATTTAATATATCATTTCAAATGAAAAAGACCTCAAGGAAGACAAGAAGAATAAATTGCAAACCTCAGAAGCACCCAGGTTTTCAATTACAGCTATCTTGTTGCCTGTCAACAATTTGACAAACTTCTTTACAAAGAGGGGTATTATAATTAGAGAGATAGAAGGCCTGAGGGAAATAGGAATACCTCGAAGATCTAACTCACGTTCTTTAATTGCATTAAAGAAATGAGGGCTTTTCCAGATCAAGTCAGCAGTGAGCCTCACCATCTCTTCTACTCAGAGTTCAGAAGGAATAGGACAGTAATGGCTGCAATAGGAGGTGAGCGAACATGCTTGTGAAATTAAAAAAGTGTTCTTTCACAGATAAAAAATAATTTAATACCCACAAAACTTAATAAAACCGCAAAGGGTAAGCCCGGTGGATGCAACCAGTTCTCTTAGAAATGAAAAAGAGAAAGAAAGAAAAATAGCCCTAAACAACACTTACTCGGCTGGTCGGAACGGCAGTGATTCGAGAGGCAACGACGACTCCAAGAGGGTTCAAACCTTTTGTTAGGTCACGACAACTCAACAATGTCCATCTACTTTACCCATTTATTTCGGGTGCCCGACAGACCCAATGGAATTAGCGGCACAGTGGTTTGATACTTCTGGTATAGGGTTTAATATTTGAGTGTATAGGATTTAGGGTAAAGGTTTTAGGGTTAAGAATTAAGGTTTAAGAGTTCATGATTTATGGTTTAAAGTTACGTGTTGGGGTTTAGCATGTTGGAATTTTGCATTATTTATCTAATTTTGGAAAAAATTATAAAATATAACTAGAGACTGAATTTACTCAATTTTATTTTTTGTAATGACTATTTTTTTTATCTATTTTATTACAGAGTTGGAAGATTTAAAAAATATTATATAGAAAAATATATAAAAATATTAAAATAATTATAATTTTTAGTATATAATTCAAAATGATACGAATAAGGTCTTATTTAGTTGGTTTGGATTATTTTCACATAATATATATATATATATATATATATTAATTAGTCATTGATTCGGATTCCGTTAAATTGTAAAATTTGAAAAAGAAAATCTAATTTTACACTATTGATCCAATTTTGAAAAAATTATTAAAAATAGTTAGAGATTGAATTTTCCTTCAAATTTTTTTAGTAACTTCTGTATTAAGTTTATACTAGAGTTTATAAATTTAAAAAATATCATGTAGAAAAAAAATATAAAGAAAAAAAAGTTAAATAATCATACATTTTAGTATATAACTCTGAATAAAATGAATAAAGTGCTGATTTAGTTATTTTTTTATTTATTTTCCTACAATTATGTTCATTGTTCATTGATTCAGATTCTATCTACTTGTAAATTTGAAAAAAAAAAAAATCCTATTTTGTACTATTCATCTAATTTAAAAAAAAATTCCTAAAAAATAGTTAGAGATTGAATTTTAATCTAATTTTTTTGTGGTGACTTTTTTCTATGTTCCATTTACAATAGAGTTGGTAGATTTGAAAAATATTATCTAGAAAAAAATATTAAGAAAAACATTATAACTTTTAATATGTAACTTAGTATGAGACAAATAAATCATTTCCATATACCGTATGTTTATTGTTTATTGATTCAAATTCTATATAGTTGCAAATTTGAAAAAAAAAATCAAATTTTATAATATCCATCTCATTTTGCAAAAATCATAAAAAATAACTAAAGATTGAATTTTACTTCAAATTTTGTTTAGGTGTTCTTTTTATGCCTAATTTATAGTAGAGATGATATATTTGAAAATTATTGTATAGATAAAAATATATCAAGAGAAAAATTGAAAAAATCATACATGTATTAAAATATAAATGTTCCTGTTCACCATACATGTATTAAAATATAACTAGCAATAGCTATAAATTGTTCTGATTATTTACTATCTAGGATTAAGAAGCTCAACAACTCCCTATGGGAAGCGTATGTTGATTGTGCAATGCTCTAATTGTTTGATCAGCTTCTTAGGAAACAACTTGTATGACAAAGATACTTTATAATAATTTCCTTGAATGATAATAGGTGTGTCAATAAATATAGAAAAATAAAACTTAATGTGATTCTTTTGTTTCCCTTTAAAAGGATGAAAAATGAGGCACAACATTCAAATATCATAGTTTAACTATAATCTGACCAAATGTTTTTAGTACTATTATAACTAGAAAACAAAAAATTTGAACATTCTATGTCAATAGAAGTATGACACTAATAAACAGTTAAACACTTCAGACCAATGGGCAGAAAATCTAGTAAAACTTCTAAAAGATTGTATACATGTACCAAATGAAGATGATGAAGATGCTATACTAAAATTCAGTCCAACAGATGATTAATCCCATCAGAGGCCGAACCTATCAACCTCCTCATCTTCGTCCTCATCTATAGCATCTTCCTCTTCAGTATATATCCCCAAATCATCATCATCATCTTCCATTTCCTCGTCCTCCTGAACCTCATATTCCTCATCCATCCCGCTTTTACTTTTATTTTTTTCTTTGTCCTTCAAACCAGTGGTCAAGACTACAGTTTCTCCCCCAGATTTCTCCATGTCCCTCCTCAGTTTATCCATGTTGTCCCTCCTGCGGTCTTCCTCCAAACGTTGCTTCTCTTCATGTCTTTTATCAAGATCAGCCCTGAACCGTGCACAATACAATGAAGTTATTTGGTTAGCCATTTCAAACACCCTACTGAATAAGCTAAGTCAATAATAATGTAATAGTGAAACTAAGAGAATACTAACTTGTAGGTTTCCATGTATTCCTCTGCACTGGCTTCGACAGCCTTAAAGAAGGCTTCCATTCCTACACCAGAAACTGCAGAAACTCCAACTGATTTCAAATTGTTGTAGAATTCATCTAGCACAAGAGAAAGGCTTTGCGTTAAAGTTGATGTGTATGAGTGATCTGAACTTGCTGCTGCTTGGAATGCCTCAAAATCCTCCATCCACTGTAAGCACAATGAATTTCAAAAAAAGATCAAGATAAATTTGACTCAATCTATAGAAGCAAGACAGATCATGAAGTATGATTGGCCAGGAAAAGACTAGATGCAAATGAAGCAACGAGGAATAGAAAGTAGGCTACAAAATTACAAAGAGTAGCTTTGAGGCCAACTATATATTATGTGGGCAGAAACAAAATTAATTCAGCTCAAATAAGCAAAGGAAGGAGTCCATAACCCTATAATGGCAATATGTTCAATCTCTCTATACAATAAATTTCCCAACGGGTAAATTATCTCCATCAATATTTTCTTTCCATTTCACCAAATCATGATACAGCCCACATGTCACTATGTCCCACTCTTGTAGTTTAAAGTTTAAACACATGACCCAGCTCTAAAAAGCAAACAATTATAATGTTTAGTTTAAACAACTTTCAACACAACAACCAAAGGTTAATAGAGGATCAGTTAGTTTAAGATTAGAAAGAAAGTTATTTTGGTATAAATAATTTAGTGATAATTTTTCAGAGATTAAAAAAGCAACATGTTTGTCAACAAGAAAAATAAATAAATAAATAAATGATTTATACGATAACTAATTATAATCAGATTTCTGATTCTCTTCCACTTCTGGTTATTCTGAAAGGTTGTAATAAGGAACACATAAAAAAATAAGAATTATATCTTTGGAAAAGTGATTATTTGGTTAAAAAAAAGCTTAAACAAACAGGCCCATATCCACACCTTGATATTAGTGAGTGGGTAGATCAAAATATCCTATTAATAAAAAAAATCAAGTAACTAATCTAACCAACGCATAATTTGCAATAAAACTGAACGCAAGAAAAATCATCAGAAAATAAACAATACCTCCAATGCAAACTGATGTGCAGCTACATCAACTTTATTGAAGGTCAAGATGAGAGGTAACCTTGTCTTATAGAGGATACTACAAGCATACAACATATTGCTCATGAAAGTGGTGGGATCTTCTGAACGAGGTGTATCAGTTACATAGGCCACTACAGTAGGAAATGTGGATGCAAAAGCTTCTGTAATGATAGCACCAGAAGCAGACCAGGTAAATATTTCAATCTGACCAGGGGTATCCACAAGAACATAGTCAAGTTGATCTGCTCGTCTCTCAATTACAGAAATTACCTGAAAATGAGGAGAGCATAGACATTAAAAAATGTAGTGATAATAAAAGCAAATAAGGATCTAAGTAAGCCACTGAACAGGTACACAATATGATCCCAATTATTGCACAAAGAGCTTAATTAGGAAAAGTAAAAACATAAGATCAAGCAAATTCAAGGAAAGCTCTCCGCCTCAATAATTAAAAATGAAGCAGGGATCATATATTACCATTACAAGATTGCTTGTTGAAAGCACTGTCTACTTGCAGGTAAAACTTAGTTTAAAAGGTAGTAAAAAGTAAAATATGTCATAACTCAGTAGTTTCAGAGATAAACAAGCCAACTTTACCTCATCAAACTTGGTGGCAAACAAGTTCAGGGAAGTCAAGATTCCACCATTAGGACCAAGGTTAAACTGCTTCATGACTTCTTTGTACTTAACAGTGTCTCTTATGTCAATGTTAGCAGCATATGGGAGTGTCATGACAGCAGGGTCAAGATTCATCACATAACCCCGAATGTTCTTCATATGTGTATGGCAAACCAACCTATGCATAAGTGTCGTTTTCCCACTCCCTAAAATCACAAACAAGGTTTATCTTCTACTCTTCGTTCATATAGCATAGTATAAAAATGAAAAATAATTTCATTGCCTAGCATGACAAATATAAATGCAGAATCACCTGCCATTCCTACAACAATAATTATGACAGGTTTTCTTCTGAAGTTAGGCAATTCATTCCCCGAAGAAGACGATCCTTCAATATGCAGTTTGTTCATAGTCTCTGTGAGTTCGTCCTTTTCTTTTTCTTTTACCTTTAAAACCAACAAGAGAATAAAGAATGATCAGAATCACATTCAAATTCGAGATTTACATCACCAAATTAAAAATAAACGTAATTAGGGTTAATCCATTATAGAATAACAATTTAACCATCCTATGGAAGACTAGTACAACCTAGTTGCGTAAATCAACAGCAATATCTATCCTTAAACTGAACTTTAGCTTTTTAAGCAGTGGAGGTAAATTTTCATTTATAACTTATTCCATTTCCTAAGGTGGAATGAGAAAAAAGTGAAAAGAGAGATACGTGTTGGTACTTGACTGCCAAAAGGATCATCAGAATCCATTTGCATGGGTGTGTTGTCAAGTTTCACACTTCTCAAACCATTTTCGGAGTCCATGAAGCTCTCCCTCTTGACTAAGTTAATTCAATTATTTATAAAAAAACGGGTAACTGCAGTTTCATTGAAGACTCCGCAGACTGTAAATCTCCATGCAAAAGTTCATTTTGATACATTTTAACAATTAGTTAAAATTAAATTGTTACTAAAATAAAACAATGATGGATTATATTGAGCAACGGCTTAAATGTTCAAGAAAGTTCTGATGAAGACATAGGTATAGCACAATAGATAACTACAGAAAAAAAAACCGAATGAATATGCATCATTAGAGGTATAAACACTTGTCGAGGTGGACATATACCTGTTCCATTGAAGTAGAATTAATATTTCTCAGCTCTGGTTTATCATTGGATTCTCCATCAGCATGACCTCTATCAACATGAATCATGTCTTCAGGTATTTCATCAAAATTACCCAACACTATATTATTATTCAAGCCTTTTAAATCTGCAGGAAGCTGGCTAGACTTCAATGCCTGCAATCATAATCATGTACAGCATTATTACCGTCCTTTTCGTAATAGATTAAATAATCAAGGAGAGATCAGTTTACAACCTTGTAATTTAAAACCATTGATATAAGTACCCCATTGATATACATTAAAATTAACATGTCGAAATATATTAAAATAGGAACTATATAAGCTATCGATGTTCAAATATTGTTGTTTAAATAAAAATCATACTTAACCTATTTGATTGGTGTAAGAATGGTAAGATAAGGTGCGAAGCCAAGGCTTCAGGATGGAGAATGAAAACTCTCATTCAGTACCAACTTTTGCATTAAAAGTTTTATCATATAACTTTAAATAAAAATATTAGAAAAACAAAAGACTATTGCAAAACTGCTACAGCTTAAGAGCATTTTTAAAACAACTAACAAATCCAGAATACCAGAATATTAATATCTACATATACCTAAATAAATAGATAAAAGAAATATGTTAGGTATGATAATCTAGAAGAGCACAAATTTGTATGAGTATCTATCCCATATTCATATTAAATAAATAGCCAATAAACTGATAGCTCACAATGCAGCAAAATTTATAACTGGTTGTTTCTTTCTTTCTTATTCAGTATCAAGACGTTTAGATAGAATATAGGTATATTTGATTGAAGAGAAATAAGTAACACATAAGAGAAAGAGAAGTAGAAGAAATAAATAAAATATAATGTACTTCACTTCTTCTCACTCAGTAAGGCAAAGAATTTAACACCATCGCTGAATTAAAACTCATCTTAGTACAATTTTCAATGCATTTCTAATTAAAAGATTTAATCACAAAAAGAAAAGGTTATAATTGTGCACTAAGACAGAAGAAGAGAGAATGGCAATAAAATTTCCAAATTTAAATTTTCACATTTTAGAAAAATCAAACCACTGACGACACACAATTCCTATTTTCTCATTCAGTAACATGCAATGGTGGTCATAACAAGATGTACCATCGGAAGATGTGCACAACAAGATAGGAATAGTGGATGCAACCAGTTCTCTTAGAAATTAAAAAAGAGAAAGAAAGATAGCCGAAACAACACTTACTCGGCTTGTCGGAACTGCAGTGATTTTCAACTTCGAATTGAGAGGCGGGAAAGTGAGATTGGGGCAACTGCGACTACAAGAGGGTTGAAACCTTTGTTAGGTCACGACAACTCAGCCACATCCCTGTACTTGACCCAGTTATTTCGGGCGCCTGACAAATCCAATAGACCTAGCGGCACAGTGGGTGGATGCTTCGATAGACCTAGCGGCACAGTGGGTTGATGCTTCTGGGTGATGATCAAAGTTAGGTCATAGCAATAAATATCTGGAAGTTCACGGAATACACCAAGAAAATTCTATTAAGAAAATGTTAAAAAAAATATTAACAATGAATAAAAATGAATTAATTATATTTTTAATGTATAAATAATTTTAACTTGAATTTTTTTAATTTAAAAATATTTATTTTAATTTTTAAAAATTTAAAAATACAATTTTAACTTTTAAATATTAGATTTAAAAGATTTAAAACAATTTTGAAATTTATTTTTAGTTTTTATCTTAAAAAAAATAAAATTATATTTTAAAAAGTTTTAAGTATTAGTTTTTTTTATTTACAAAAATTAAAAAATATATTCAAAATTTTCAAGACAAAAAATATAATTAAAATATAAATAAAAAATAGATTAAAGAATAGTAAAAAAATAAAAATTTAATTAATTTATATGAGGTTTGAATGTTAGGAATTGGAGTTTGGGATTAGGATTTAGGTTATAGTGGTTGGGGTTTTAGAGTTACAAGATATAACATTTAGGTCTTAAATATTTTTAATTAAGGTTAAAATAAAGTTAAAAAAAAAAAATGCTCATCATAGTAGAGGTTATATTTATACTATGTTGATTATTGTGATAATTAAATTAGGTGAAGTTTCTCCGATTTTATTAACATCCTCATTTTTTTATTTAAAAAATATTAAACTTACACTTTCTAATAAAAAAGTTATTATGATAATAGAAAAAATTAAAATTGTAAGTATAATTTTTAAAAACATAAGAAATAATATTTTAATTTATTCTTAAATGATATTGTTGAATAAATAAATAAATAAAAAGTATAAAATAAAATAAAATAAAATAATCATTTATGATTATCAATATCTTGAAATATAAATTTAAAATGATGAAATAAATATTATAAATAGAATAAGTTTAAATAATAGAGTGTAAAATTATCTAAAAAATGATAAAAAAAATTAAAATAAAACAAACCTATTATTTATCAATATCTTATGTAATAAAAAGATAAAAATAATAAAAGTATATCTTATAGAAAAATAAAAATAAAATCTTACATTACGAGTAATAGAAGATAAATAAATAAAGTTTACCTTATGTGAAATTTTAAAAAAGGAAATTTAATAAATATTTAAAAGAAAAGAAACGAAGAAAATAAAAGTTAATATTTTCGAAAAATGTAACTGGAAACAGTGGGTATTAAAAAGCATTGTAATATTTAAAAATACATTTTTATCAAATACTATTAATGATGTCAACAAAATTTCTTAGAATGAAAACTAAAAAGTTATTTTATTGAGTAGAGGAAAAGAAATTAAGTTAAATGAAGATAAAAGAATTGAAAAAAAATATATAAAAGAAATGTGAGTAAAATTTTATAGTAGATAATTTATTATTTTAATTTAAAACTTTTTTATATAATTTATTTTAAATTAAAAAAATAATTCATATTACTAAAACTGTTTATTTATTATAAATTGTGTAATAAAATTTAAATTTAAAAATACATATTTATTAAAAACTATAGTTATATAAAATAAATTATTCCATATTTGAATAGCATGGAATTTTTCTCCTTTGGTGACAGAAAATATATTGAGAAATTGAGATTCGAAAATTGAAAAAATATCAAGGAGAAGAAAGGCAGAGAGAGAGACACATGAGATGAAACCTGAAAAGGATAAAACAAAAATCAATATTCTTGTTTTGTGTGTGTCTGAAAACCATAGGTGATGCTGTGTGCACCACCATTCCAAGATGCCATTTATTCTTCATCCTTCTAAATCTCTTTGCTCTCCCAACTGCACAATAATACCAGTTAAGGACACCACTCTTTTCATCAAGAAACCACACGCCAATCCCACCAAGCACCAAAAGTTTCGTTGTTTAGCTAAGATTACTCTTTCCGCTCCCCGTGCTTCCATAGTTTCTAAGAAAGATTCAACTTTGGGTTATACCCACTTCACACTTTGCTCCAGGAGTGATGGGTTTGATGGTTTTTCCACTGATGTGTCTCAAGAGGCTATTGATGATGGAACCACCACTCAAGAAGTTGAGAAGCTTGAGTTGCTGGACAAGCCTTCTCCTGTGCTTGTTACAGAAGAGCCTTCTTCTGAAGTTGAAGTGGAGGAAGAAAAGCCCTCTGAAGAGGAGGCTTTGGCACCTTTCTTGAAGTTTTTCAAAGGTAAAGATTCTGGGGAGGATGTTGAGGAAGAGGGTGAGGGGTTGGAGGTGTCAGAGGAAAAAAGTGATATGGGGGTTGAGGATGAAGAGGGAGATAAGAAGGTCAATGTTGAGTACTATGACCCAAAACCTGGAGATTTTGTGGTGGGCGTTGTTGTTTCAGGTAATGAAAATAAGCTTGATGTCAATGTAGGGGCAGACTTGCTAGGTACAATGTTGACCAAGGAAGTGCTTCCCTTATATGGTAAGGAAATGGAGAACTTGTTGTGTGATGTGAACAGGGATGCTGAGGATTTTATGGTTCCGGGGAAGATGGGAATTGTGAAGAATGAGGAGGCATTAAGTGGAGGAACAGTGCCTGGAAGGCCTGTTGTGGAGATTGGAACCATTTTGTTTGCTGAGGTTTTGGGTAGGACACTTAGTGGCCGGCCATTGCTTTCCACCAGACGACACTTTCGCCGGATTGCCTGGCATCGAGTGAGGCAGGTCTTTCTCTATCTTTTCTTCCTTTTTTCAACATGAGTATGTTTAGTTAGTAGCTATTTCAACTTCTATGCAGAATTTGTGATGTGAGGCATTGATACATACTTGCATTTGTTTCATGTATCTGTAATGATACATATTGGACATACCTTACCTCTGCGTATTTCTGAAATGTGCAAACCTTTTATTTTGTTTGTTATGAAAATCTGATATGGCTCTATCTATACTCCTCAATATGGCCATGAGAGGGAGGTTGGATATGTATCAATATGGATCCTTCAATTTTCTGATTTTTCATTTTTCTGTGTTTTTTCATTTTTCTCTGATTATATGGCATGAGATGTTGCCTATATCAAGACAACTTGTTCTTTCTCTTCTTTCACGAGATCAACAATTAGAACTTGATCACTGGACAGAGCACAAGTTGCCGGCACATGACGAGCAAAACATGGATGTTGTCCTTTTCTTCTATAAATGATACTCAAGTAGGAAATAAGATTGATACTGTACTCGTGCTTGTTGGCAATGGGCAGTGATTTATGACAAAATTTATAATTTCTATTTTATTTTTAGTAATGTCCATAAAGCATGCTTAGGTTGCATTTGTGGAACTGCAATTAAATATGTATTATGTTTTATGATTTTTTATGCATATCTATATATGTGTGCTGCACATATCATTTTATATCTTAAAAATAGGATAAACATATTTGCCATATCCATGCATCATTTTGGGTTTACAGTTCTTATGACTACTTAATTAGAAAATATAATATTGAACAACACTACTTATGACTACTTAATTGGAAAAATATAATATTCATGAAATCACATTTGTCCTCCATTTAGTAGTACATCAAATTGGTCCTTCTATGATAATTAATGCCAATTTTGTCTTTCCAGATTCAATTGTGTGATTTTAATGACCAATTTGATGGGAAAAAAATGAGATTGAAGGATCAATTTTGCATTTTGTATTAGCATGACCAATTTTGATATTAATATATTATAAATTGAGGACGAATATGATACTGTGTATGTTTGAAAGGCCAAAATACACATTTAGAGTGTATTAGATTGTGTTTTTGTTTGTGTTTTAGTTTTTAAAACTACTTCCCTCGCTCCTTATAAAAAGGACCGGAGTTAGTATTTTATAAATCCACTTTCAAAATCTAATTTTTAGAGAGTATGAGTGAAAAGATGGGACAATCTAAGACAAAACATGAGTAATAGAAAATTGATAGTAGAAAACCAAAACAACTTAGGGATGTTCTATTTCTTTATTTTAAAACTGAAAAAAAAAATTATTTTACTTGTAGTCTAACAGTGGCCCGATAGTAGGTGGAACAATTAATCCTACAAATATCATTAGGATAGACTCTTATACAAATGTAAGAAATGGATGAGTTTAACTCAATCCTTAAAAACCGACTTCATTAGGATAGATTCTGATACAATGTAAGAAATCTTAAAAAACCAACTTATAAGGTGAGATTTGAATTCCACTTATATATTATAGTTTGGTTTCATCTCTAGTTTATTGTTGGATCTCTGACAGTTCTTAAAAACAGAAAATAATTGGAAACGAACAGTTACTCTTTATTATTTTGTATCAACATGTTAAGCAAATATTATATCATATTTATCCTGAAATTGTAGTTCGAAGGAAAATATATTGTGATCTTATAATAAAATTGATGCCCATGATCTCACGAATGCTAGCTTATCCATGTTTCAATCTTATCTCATTTAAAGTCAAATAACATCTTTCTAATGCTGATGGGATTCAAATTTTCAATTTTTTAATGTTATGGGCAGATAAAACAGCTCAATGAACCTATAGAGGTTAGAATTACCGAGTGGAATACTGGGGGCCTGCTAACAAGGATAGAGGTCTGTGCCATTGACCTGAATTTATGTTCATGTGGCATTTGAATAGATGCTTATCTCTTTTTGAATTTGTATGGCCAGGGTTTGCGAGCTTTCCTACCCAAAGCTGAGCTTGTGAAAAGAGCAACTAGCTTTACAGAATTGAAAGAAAATGTAAGTTGCAGCCTTGGAACTTTCCCCCAAGCCATGGAAAAAAAAAAACATTTTTCTGATTGTGACACTTCTGCCTATACTATTATTTTTGTTTTGTTATTGTTGTTTAGTAGATCTGTTCATAACAGTATGTATAGCTTCACAGATGTGGCTGGTACCATTGTGCTAAGTTTAATTCCTATGTAGCTGCTGCCAGAGTGTAAATTTATGCCATATGATCTATACTTTCAATTATCAGTTATTCTTTAAGGGAAATTAGTTTCTTTTTTAAAGTTTTAGACAAGTCTGTTCCTGGAGTGAGTGTCTAAAGATTTTGACTACTGTATAGCGAGTAGTGATTAAGCATCAAAAGAAGTTCTGACCTAGTAGTCAAAATGATGTTTTATGTTCTGTATTCTTTAACATACCCCAATCTTAATTTAAATTCATATGGGGTTCAAATTATGAAAAGTGATGATTTAAAAGTTGTCTTGCATAATACATTATTGCTTTATTAGCTTCCTCTAAGTGAATGAATGCATATATATTACAATTTCAAGAGTTCAGCAAATTATCTGCAAAGATTCTGGACTTCTTTAAAAAAATCTTTCTTGTATCGTCAGTTTTATTTTGTCTCCCTTGCTTCTTACCACCACTGGTTTACCATGATGTAGGTGGGGCGCCGCATGTATGTACAAATTACTCAGATAGATGAAACTAAAAACAATTTCATACTTAGTGAAAAGGAAGCTTGGGTTAGTATTCAACTCTTCCTATTTCCTTTTCTTCCTTGTTCTCTTGCTTTATTTTTTTTCAAGAAATGCTTTTAGGCTTTCCTTTTTCCTTTTTGTCTTTTGAAATTTCCACTGCACAATATGATATTTCAGGAAAAACTGTATCTTCGTGAGGGAACACTTCTAGATGGGACTGTGAAAAAGATCTTACCGTATGGAGCCCAAATTAAGCTGGGAAAAAGTAACAGAAGGTCAGTCACTGTTTGGATATGTATGGCTTTTTGCATTGTTTTTATCTTGTTTGATAAATCACAACTTTATTCAAAGAGATTCCGCTAGGTTTTATTCTTTTATTTCAAGGGTAGTCCCCATTATAGAGAATCATTGGATGGTTCCAGTGTGGAGGAAAGAAAATTTAATTCAAGTTCGTTTCCTATACATGGCTGATAGAAAAGATAGAGAATAACACATTAGTATACTAGTGTTTTCTTAACCGAACCTATGATTTACCTTAGAAATGGGTGGCTACAAGTGTTTGCTTAACTGAAAACGTATGATTTGCCTTAGAATACAACATGTTAGTATAATCTTTTACAGCATCAATAGGTAAATACTAGCTCTGCTGCAGATAATCATATATTATGCTGGAACATATATAGATCCAGGGTACTAATGGGGGAGCTATTCATGAGCCACTTTCTGACTAGATTCCTAAAGTGAGATATTTAATATAAAAAATCTCTAAGAGAACTTAGTATGCCCTATTTTCCCGATCTATTGAAATTTGTGGTAAAAGGGTAGTCCATCTCCTCTTCCATAACATTCTGGGTGTCTACCTGAAGTAACCAATGTTTAAATTGGGACATGTTGCTTCCATTTGTCTCCAAGGATTCTTCACAACCTAGCCTGTAAAATAGAAATTTCATGCTTCAGAGATCACATAGGAAAAAAGATGCAAAATAAAACCTTGAACCCCTACAGGAAAAAGATATTTTAACCGATAAGAGCACGATTGCAAAAGTAATTTACATAAAAAGAAAAGTTGAAGTTCCAAAAGAAACATTTGAAGTTTTAAGTAGGACCATAGTTAGCAGTTTTAGGGTTTTTACATTCTTTCTACTTTGTAAGAATTGTTTTTCTCTAAATTTCAAAACAACGTAACAGGTGTAAATATTTACTCAGTTGTCAGCATTTCTTTTATCTAGAACATTTTAAGCATTGTATTGTTTTAAACCCAATGTAGACAGCATAAATTGTAAATTTAATTGGTATTGGTACAACTTGCAATGAACTTCGATTCTATTACTAAATGAAGTTAACAAAAATAAGGTGTATCATTCCTTGTTCCTGCATAATTTTCTTTGTTATTTCCCTACCTATCGTAGTTTTAAATTATTCCCATGCTCATCTATCCTAAGACTGTTTTCTATCATCTGGCACTATGGTTTGGCTGCTTCGTTAAGATGATTCATAGGCATTTTGTCATCTTGAAGATTTATATATCAACTTCATGACTTTTATTGTTAAAGTTGGTTAAGCTAGCTTACATCAACCTGACATTTTGACTTTTAAATGTACCTATTCACCGCCTTTCAGTGGATTGCTGCATGTTTCAAATATCTCTAGAGCTGAAGTTACTTCTGTGAGTGACATACTATCTGTTGATGAAAATGTCAAAGTTCTTGTTTTGAGGTCAATGTTTCCAGATAAAATTTCTCTAAGGTAATGAATTAGCTTTCTTCTGTAATTGTTGGGTACATTCAGTTTATTCCTGTTTCTGTAATAGCTAACTTTAACTCATTTTTGCTTTTCTTGTCATGCAGCATTGCGGAACTTGAAAGTGAACCAGGCCTTTTTCTATCGAATAAAGAGGTATATATTTATTATTTTCCTAAAAATGACCCTGTTTTGATAAACATCTCAATAAGTACTTGTAAGAGAAAGAAATAAAATGGTAACCCATAAGCTAAAATCATCTTTTGCGTATCAACATTTATAAAAGTTCTCATATTGAACTTTTTTAAAAGGTTTGGACATTTGCATAAACTAATTTTAACTTAATGCGAGAACTTCAATACATTTTCCCCTCGTATTTTCTTTTTCTATTAGTGATTATTGAGAAGTTTCTCCAAAAAAAGACAAATTTGTCTTTGATTTTAGTTGGACTGATATTGATAGATGCCTAATGATATTTTTGGTCATGAAAAGAGAGTATATCTGGAGGCTGATATGATGGCAAAGAAATACAAGCAAAAGCTACCCATTTCTGTCAACACACAACGATTAGAACCCATACCAACCAGTGCCCTACCTTTTGAAAATGAAGGCCTTTATGCAAACTGGAAGTGGTTTAAGTTCGAAAAATAATGATGAAACAAGTTCACACAAAAGCATGATATTAGCCACTGACAGGAACTCAATGGAGAGAACTTGACATTGCGTGGGGGGCCTGCCTCTCTCTGGAAGAAAACATCAAGAGCCTCAAGTGGTTTTCATTTTGATGCGGTCATTGTTCTCCTGATGGGTACTATAAAGATTACAGGGGCCACCATGAGATCAAAAGGGTCAGAGCATGATTCACTTTTATTCTTTTTTTTTTTTTTGTAACCAAGAAAGATTCTTCTTACTTTCCTTTTCATCTTAAATTTTCTCTCGTGGGGCGTCATTTTATAGATAGAGATTCATGTAGTTTTATGTAAATTCTGGGATAAATTGAGTTTAATTTTGATTAACACACAGTAAAACTTTTTGCACTATCATCATAGTGTGTCAACAATATTAAATGATAGATAGTGTGAAAGTTTTACATGAGAAGATCAAAATCAGTTCCACTTTGTATTACATTCATTTCCTCGAATTTTGATGTCTTTTCCATTTCAAGTTTTCGGACATAAATTATCTTTTTGGATGATCCAAGCACTCCCAAATAATTGGAGGTGATTTCCTTATCTGAAAAAACTGTCAAAACAAAATAAAGACTGCATTATTACAGAAAATTTGCTTAAACTAGATAGATACAACGAAATAAATAAAGTGAAAAGAGAAAAAATTAGGAGCGAATTTAGTTCAAAGTTATAACTCGTTCAAATCTCGAAACAATTAAGAAAAAAAAGAAGAGGAAATGGCACTTTAAGTTCTTTAATGATACATTAAAATATAGTTATATACCTTTTGTTCCTTATTTTTTTTATATTTTTAAAATAACACTTTTTATAATATTTAAATGGATATTAATAATTCTTATATTTTTAATTAATACTAATATAATTGATTTCTTTATAAAGTGATATTTATCTTCTTTATTTTATTTATAAATATTTTTATAAAAATTCTTTAATTTTTATATTTTGAAATTTTAATTTTTAATTAATACAATATTTTAATATAAAATAATAAAAAATCAGTATCATTTTATTAAAAATATAAAATTTTTTATTTATTAAAAATATAAAATTTTTTATTTATTAAAAATATAAAATTTTTATTTATTAAAAATATAAAGAAAATGAATATTTAATTAAAAATTAAAAGAACCGTGAAAGTCATTTTATTAGAAATATAAAGGAAGGTAAATGTCTAATTTCTTTTATTAAAAAATTACAAAATCCCCTTATTTTATATTCAAACTAACATAGTATTCTTGAAAATAATGAAGCTAAGGAGAAGCAAAGTATAAATTTTCAATTGAACTTGAAGTATAAAAAAAAGACAGTTAGCATCTTATATGGCAAGTGTGTTCTACGCATGGTTATTACACCAATAAAATTATATCAAGTCATTTCCAATAATAGTTTTATAATTATAATTATTTATTATTAAAAATAAAAATTATTCATATTATAACAAGTAAAGAAAAAAATTAGTTTCCCTTAAAAAAAAAAATCAGACAATTATCATAAAATAAAAATGAAAAGAACAAATTAGATTAAACATTAAAAAAGAGATAAAAAATAAAAGAAAAGATAAGAATAGGAAGAAAATTAGAGAAATGTAAGAAAAAAAAGACAAACAATATTGTACATGGAGGGAAAAGATTAAACCTTTGAGAATGAAGAGTATTTAAATAAAAAAAGATTAATTACATGTTTGGATAATCTTTAAAATACACTATTGAGTGATTAACATTCTTTTTTAAGTTTTGTGTATCTTTTAGTGCGAGAGCAAAGGTTAATATGGACAATGTAACTGTATTATTTAGTACTATTTTTATATATCTTAAGATTTATCTAGTGTAGAGAATATCCGTTTCTCTTTTTCTATTTTTTACTCTCTCTCTCTTCCTCCGTCCAGCAATGAGGCATTAAATTCTTGAGTGTTTCTTCTTGTTCTTATAATTTTCTTGAAACAACTCTCATACATTCTGAAATGCACTTTCAGAAATGTAAAAAATACATTCTAAAAAAACCCATTCAAAAATATAAGACATGTTCAAAGAATTGTGGGATGCAAAAGTTGGATCCCCAATTTTATTCTTAATAAAGCTTCACCTATGTACAATCACTAGTTAATACCAGAAAGTCGAAGACTATCAACAAGAAGCAAAATCTCCAAAAGTGAACAATAGGAGGAATTGCATCAAATATAAAAAAGCTTCTCTAGGTGAACAAAAAAGCTTCAAAATATTTAGACTCTTAGAGTCTAGAATTAGAGTTTCGAAACAGTGTCCTTTGTTTTCAACCAAAGGATAGGATTTAGAATAATGTCTGGACCTTTAGGTTCCGCCACTGCAGCGGTAATTTCTCAAAAGCCCTAATCGAAGAGATCCAGTGTGACACAATTGTCGAGCACAACCATAATGCCTAGTTTCTGTTGATGCTTCCAGTCTGCCACCGATGAGCTCGTGGCATTCGCGAGGCTTGAGACGTGTACAAAGATTAAAATAAAAAGATAATTTCCTAAAATGGATAAATCAACTTATCTTGCGGATAAGATCTAAGGTTACACAATATAATCCTGTTGCGGATAAGATCTAAGGTTACACAATATAATCCTGTAGCCTAAATATAATTGGTTCCCTATATACTACAAAACTTCAATGGTCTGAACAATTTTAAAAGAAGGCAACATCCAAACATGCCTATGCTCTCAAAAGATAGGAAGCTATTTTTATTTATATATCCAGAGAATTAATGTGTGCTTTCTAAAATCAGTTTGTTAGATGTCCATTCCATTATTTTTCTTCGCTGTTATCAGCATGTGCTTTCTAGCATTTGCTTTCTAAAAGTAATATCCATTCAATTATTTTCCTTATCATAGTGATCCAAATACTCCAATCCCGATAGTCAGCCTATTTTCACCATATTCCACTTTCTCTGAAAAGCACCATGATAAAAATGCTAGTTATAACGTGAATCCTATTTGAAGAAAACTATGTAGAGCAGGATGAGGCGAAAAAAAATTCTTAGTTGAGTCTTGAAAAAAAAAATGTGAAACTCAAACAATTGTACCAAAAACCTTTGTTTATAATTTTGACTATTTCTCGACTGCACCCTCCCCAACGAACGGACCCATTACTCGCAACAAATACATATGTAGAATGCAAATAACAATAAATAATAGACTCCCAGAACCCCGAAAGCTCAACCATTAAAGCCTCAAAATTCAAACCCAACCCTAACTTTGCCAGCTGACAAAAAACTCAAAGAGGACACAAACAGCTCAGTTCAGTGACACAATCCGGCAACTATTTAAGTATGAGAATATTCCAAGATATGGGCGGCAAAAACATCAACCACCTAACCTTGTCAGATTGCCAAGTATAGAACATGAATAAGAAATACTCAAGCTGAGGAGGAAGGCTCTTCAGCTTTCTTATCTTCCTTTCCAGATTCTTTCTCCTTAGTTTTGTCATCAGACTTCTCTTCATCTTTCTTCTCCGCATCAGCCTTCTCTTCAACACTTAATTTCTCAATAAGACCAGCTGCGGCAGATGATTCTGTCTCATCCTCAGTCTTCTGGGATTCAGCAACTTCTTGGAATGTTTCCATGAAGCTTTTGCAATCTGACAGGTACAAGGAAACAGAATATGGTTAAAAAATATAGATAACTAAAAATCATGGCAAAACAACATTTGTCCGGAGAAAAAAATGTTCAATACAAAAAAACTATCCTTCGGCCAAAAAGAGCACGGGAAAGAACATCATCAGTGAATGCCTACAATAGATCATTACATGTCATCTTGATATTGAAGATGTTCAGAACCAAATATCATGTAACACAGAATCCAAGTAATAGTACATTATAAGATTGAAAATAATTTCATTAAAAAATAGTTACCAAAATACATGTAATTATAAGTTTATAAATATGCCATATCATGGATCACAAACACTTCCAAAATAAAAGAAAACCTAATATTAAATCATTATTTGAATTTTAAAAATCAATGAAACAAGGGCAAGTTCAAATCTATTGAACTGTATCTGAACTATGAAAAACACAACCCACAATTCTATTGATTTACTAAACTTCTTAAAATTGAAGACTAAGAAAGACAATATCACAAAATAATTCCATAAACTTAATATTGCATTGCAAAAGACATCAAATTAATTTTGACTCACAAAAATATAGTTCGACTCAGGTCAGATATCCCATTATACATGTAAAAATTTAAAAGATTGAATGAGTAAGTGCTTCTACTAGGATGTAGGAACCATTACATATAATATTTTAGTGCTTGAAGCTTTTAAAAAAAATTATAAATATGTAACTGTTAAGACCAGAAAATGTACCCAAATCATTTTTGCTCACTGAACCAGATTAATTTCAATAAAACAAGAGTTCACGACAATACACATGGGTGTTTTATCAAAAAACCTCTGGCCAAACTATGATGGAGAACAGATACAAAAGTGACAGATGATAACATTAGTGACACATGATAAGGCTATTCAGCAATTCACCTTCCTCAGAATCTACATCAAAATCAGTCATTTAGGTAAAAAAATTTATGAAATATTGCAAACAAACACAGATTCACAATACAGTTGGATAGAAAACGTACCCTAACTATAATTTCCTAGCTCAGAAAACCCTGAACTCATCAGAAGATTTTATACGAACTTTACGCAAGTGTTTTATTAGAGATGCATCAAATGCAACTTTATGATGATGGTTCAAAGAGCCAGTTGGGGCAGAACACTGCTTGGTTCAAAGTAAAAATGGGAACAAATTGGGGACATGGACAAAACCCACTGGTTCAAAATAGAAAACGCAAAAGATAAACTTCAAACTTCAACATATTTATCTTGTACACCACCACATCTATCATCCAACAGAAATTGGCAAATCAATGAATAGCAACTAAGTGATAACTGATAACTCGAGGTTTGTAGATGTAAATTTGCAAAACATCTAATCATAAAATTCGTCTAAATAAAGAGAACCACAAAATCACCAAACACGTCAGCAGAAGAACTAAAGGAAAATAATTTCAATTAAATCTTAGCTCGAAAACGCATAACTTACTTTCAATGGAAGGAAAACGGATGCAGAAAAGCTCGTCCTTAAGTTCACCATCAGCATAATCCCTGGCATGCCAAACGCAGGATTTCTCGTTCCCAGCGTGCTCTTGCACAGACATCGTAGGCAAAACTATAACAATCGAGAACAAAGAAAACAAAAAGTAAACGTCAAAATCGAAATTCGGAAAAAGCAGATGCAAAGGAAGAAGAAAAATGAGCACGTACTGAGATGATTGGCGCAGATCTTGAGCGTCTTGGATTGCCTCATGAGAAGCCTAACCTTGCCGGTAACCTTATGCTTCAGGAACTTCACAGTGCCCGCGCCTCGCTCCTTCCACTGGTTCCCGTCCTTGTCAAACCGGTAAAGTTTCGATTTCCTGCGATCAGAGAGAAACAAGTATAAACCGCACCGATCAGTGAACAAACTGCATAATCGAAAAGTAAAAAAGAGAAAACTGAGAGAAGGAAAAAGCGTACAGATCTAGGATTGGATCTTCGTCCTCCTCGCCGGTGGTGACAGCAACCTCCTCGAGTTTGACTATAGGAGCGACGTGAGCTCCGGTGTCTTCATCATCGCCGGCGGCGGGTGCCTCCTCTTCCTCTCGGTGCTCGGGATCGGCGCTCGACATCTTGCGTAGAAAGAGAGAACGCGTGTGGTGCAGCCGCTAGGGTTTGGAAAGCGAGGAAGGGTTTGCGAATAGCGTGGTTTGTGTGCTCTAGTGAATGTGAAATGGAGTGTGTGAGCCTCATTTTAAACCTTTTAGAAAAAGCAATTTGGCTAATGTTCAAATTATCATGTTTTCTTTACCTATAACTTTATCTCTTTTCATTTAATTATAATTAGTTACATTCAATTTTACTAATTTTTAATATTTTTTCTGTAATAAAATTTTATAATAAAAAGTATATTAAAAATAGTACAATGAAGCTATTTTCATTAAATATAAATAAAAAAATTATAATTTATTTATATTTGAGAGAATTAATATTTTTTTATAAGGTAGGAGACCGTAACTAACTTTATTTGGAACCGTCATACTTACTGTTACTTCTTATTCTAAAATTAATATATTGGTATTTTGTTACATTTTTGTAATTATTATTATTGCTTTTTAAATTTTTGATATTGTTTTGCAGTTGTTTCTGATTATTTATTTATGTTAGCTTATCTTATAAAAAAAATAGCTTACTGTTATCTTTTATTTTATTATTTCATTTTAATTACAATAACTTAGTTGACATAAAAAAATTTGAGTTATTATTGCATCTAAACTAAAACAGTTATTATTTCTAAAAAAATGAAAAAGGAAATATAAGCATAATAAATATTTGAAATACTTTTTTCATGAAAAAAAAATTGTGTGTTTATACAATTACCCTTCTACCAATATTTAAGTAATAGTGATTTGAGTCTTTGGACTAAATAGATTTGATTCCTAGTAATTTCACTTTAGATATAAATATTTTATTAGGAAAAAACATTTATCATAATTAAAAATAAAATAATAATCCATGGATTCTTTTAATGAAAAAACAAAAATATAATTAGAATGAGAATTTTCTAAAAATGACTTTTTTTTAATGAAAAATAGTAATGCATTTATATGAGGAAAAAATAAGTTATTTTTTTTTTAGTTTTTCTTGTATTTGTCTCAAATTTTTAACACAACGAGAAATATAAAATCTGATTAAAAATATATTTTTTAATAACTTTTTATCAAATCATTTTTTAAATAAATTTTATAAATTAAAATATTTATAAAAATAATCCTAAAATTATTTTATATCAATTTTAATTTTTCAATAAAATGATATTAATATTTTTAAATTAAAATAAAAAATTGGTATATTAAGAATGTTATTATATTAAATAATCTAATTAAAATAAAATTTTGAACATTAAATTTGAGACCCTGAATTTTAAACTCAATTCAATTTCAATCAAAGTTATATATTATTATTATTATTTAAATATATATTTTTAAAGTGTTAACATGCAGACATGAAAAAGGAGTGAACTAATATAGAAATGTTTACCTTCAATTTGACATGTACCCAAACACACACCTAAAGTTCAGGGTTAGGAAAAATAACTTTTAACCCAACTATTCTTAATACGATTACTGTCTTTCCATCCATTATTCTAATTTATTTAATCCCCATTATGTCAACCTAAGTAAAATTTTAAGTCACACACAGATGGCTAAAAGTTATAAATTATTTTCTCTAATATTATACAGAATAACTTTTAATTTATTTATTTAGGCAAAATTTTAATTTCAGAAATATGAAATATTATTAGGTACTAACGTGAATTTTTTTTTTAATTTTTAAATAGGTTGACAAAAGAAAGGGCAAAAGAAAAAATAATACAACTTCATCTCGGATTTAACTAAACTAATTATCAACTTGTCTAACTATATTCTCATATACTTTACTAATATTTATTATATGAATATAAATTTTTTTTGAAGCATTATTTGAACCTAAAATTTGTTTGGATTAAGATCACCACCCGACAATTTTTCTCACAAAATTTATATAATTATTTAAGTTCGTGAAAATGGTATATAATTATATATTTATTTAAATTCGTAAAAAATTCTCTAAATTTATGTAAACAATAGCTCTTTATAAAAAAACATAATAATTTGGAAACCAATTATAAATACAGATAATACTATTTTATTTATAAAACTAGAAAAAGATTATATTACAATGTTCATATGATAATGTTTATATATTAGATTTTATTTTATTAAGTAAAATATCCAAAAAATATATATAAATCATCTACATATATCTACCCAAACAATTTTTTTTATATAAACTCGGTTAACAATTCAAACTTCATTCGTTCAACTAGTCTTCAAATAACTTGATCTTTTTAAGAAATATTTGATTTAACCTAATTTCATGGATTTGAGCTAATAGTATAATCAATTATGGTTTAAGGTTTAAGTCTTTTTCCTTATTCCTTCTCATTTAGATTTTTATTTACTTTTTTTCATTAAGAATAACAAAGCAATGCTTATCATATCTAGCAAAACTGAAGTTGGATTGGGTATACACCTAAAGCTTCTTCTTCTTCTTCCTCTATTCAATATTTAACAGGAGCAAGGATTTCAACTTGGGGACCAAGCTTCTCCTCCGCAACCTTCTCAGCTTTCACCTTTAATTTGGCAAGCTGCTTCTTCCTCTCATAAGAGGATTGTGCTCTCTCCTTCCTCTTCTTTTCCAGTTCCTGTTAGGAACATAGCAATTAGAAACTTCAAAATAATACAAAATTTTCAGCAACAACAGTAGCAGAGCATCGGTCTACTCCCCATTATTACCCCATTATTATTCACCCAGTGATTTCTCTTAACCAGGAAAAGAAATGAAACTCTTACAAAAAAAATCAGAAAGTAAGCACTCACCCTGATGGTATCATAATAATTCCATCCAACCTCAGATGACAATTTGCCTAGAAGACAGTATTTGTGTCCCTTCTGAAGCCTCAACACCCTAATTAATTCCATTCACCAGTTCAGCATCCACAATAACATCCAAACAAAGATTGAAGAACCAAAACCAAAATCAAAATTTCCCGAAAATAAAAATTCTAAAAGCATAACTCACTTGAGAGCATCAGGGACAACCATCCTCTGAGTCTTGTCATATGGAGGAGGAATACCCTCATAAACCTTCAATCGATCAAGGGCAGCTTACCCACACTTTGTCTTATGCGGAATCATCCTGCAAACACAAGCATCCTTCTCAGAAAAACTTTTCACGAAAAAACAACACCAATATCCTTTCATTGCAACACATTAGTCCCTAATATAACAAAATTTGCACATGAATACCCAAAACATCAAAACCCTAACCCAATATCCTTCATTGCAACACGTTGGTCTCTAACATTGCAAAAATAACAAATTAATCCCGAAAACATCAAAAACCTATCCTACTATTCAAGTTGAATACATGAATCACTTAACTCCATTAAACACGGTTAAAATCCAAACCCTACATTCATTTCATCTATAAACATCAATCCACATCAATTTACGAAATCACTCATCATTTAATGCAAGATATCAGACTTATACACCTCGAATTTCGAGTACACAAAGCTATACCAATTGCAAACATAAAAAAATGTATCAATTAATGTTTTTCTTTTCGAAGGGGACAAAAGGATAAGAACACCAACCCGCGAAGGGTGCGCCAAAAGATCTTGGCGGGAGCACGGAAGTGAATGGGGCTATAAGAGGGTTTGGTGTTCATGCGCTTGCGGAGGAAGCTCATGTACTCATCTTCTGTCTCACGAGTCCCCCGGAGATGCAAATCTCTTCGCACAGCACCACCACGACCTTCTGGCCGTTGAGAAGCTCCTTGGCCACGATCGAGGCCAACCTTCCCAGCATGTGGTGGCGCGCGTCCACCACCACCCTCTTCGCGCAGATCCCTGATCCTGAAACCATTTTCTCTCTCTTTCTCTCTCACTGATGGTTGACAGGTTGGTCTCTTCTGCTATGTGTCCGCTCAGGTTTTGAGTGTAAGAAGGAGGCGCAGAGATTTATGGTTTTTTTTTTGTTGACGGAGAGTGTGGGTTGGGCTTTTCAGACGATGTTCTATTAGATATTCTTTTGCTGCTGAGTGAAATTTATGAATATCCTGGGTTTTAAGTTTTTCTTTTCGAATTTTAAGTTTATTTTGTGTATATTATAAGAAATTAGGTTTTCATTTATTTTAATGTGATAATTTAATAGAAAAGGAATAATTTAATAAAAAAGCATTTCAAAAATATTTTTTTTTTATTTATAAGAATAAATTGCAAATATGTAATAAATTTATTTTATTAATCTATTTATAAAGTTGTAAAGAGTAATATGTGAATAATCTATGAAATTAGTTAATAATAATAAATTTATTTTAAAAATTAAAAACTATAAGTGAACAGTGTTAGAATGTTTCTTTGTTTTACACATAAAAGAGTAGAATTAGGATAGAGATATAAATAGGAGGTGAGAGAAATTATCTCCCTACCCATGTTATATAAGTATATAGGATTTTTAATTTAAATAAAAAAAAAGTAATAAAACTAAACTACTTATTGATATTCACATCACTCATTATTTTTAATTTCTTATTAATATATTTTAAGCATTTTTTTCTTTTCTATTGTAATGGTATTACCTTAATTATCTTTTAACTTTATCTTCTTCTATTCTTAAGGTTTTCAAAATAAATAATAAAGAAAGATAATAAAGAAAGAGAGAAATTTTTCTTTATCTTACCGATAAATAATAAAGAAAGATATGATACCGATAGATAATAAAGAAAGATATGATGTGCAGAACTAATTTTGTAAAAAATAGTCCAGTATTTTAAAAAAACACCTTTTAAAATTAATTTCAATTATATTTTCGTGATAATTACATATATTTTTTTCTCTTTAATTAATATTTTAATGATGGATTGATATTTTATAACTTTAGTGGATAAATATGGATTTTTTAATATTTATTTGAAATCTCTTGCATTATTGTTAATACTAAAATCTTAGAAGTCTATTAATCTATAAATCTTGTCAAATTTCACTAACAGAATTTATTTATTCAATTATTATAAATTTTATTTAAAAAATAAATAAATTAATATCATATTAAATAATCAGTTATCTAATTATATTAAAATAATAAATGAAATAATTAGGTAAAATTATTTTTTTCTTAATTATATTTTATCATATTTATATTTATTGTTGTTTGAGTATCGAAATGTAATATGAGAAAAAATGTGATATATATACTTTTTTTTTCTGCTTTTTCTGTTCTTATTATTATTTTTCATTTTTAAAAGTTTTGCAACTTCAGTTGGTTGGATATATTCATTTCCCTCAAGAGTACAAGATTGATTTTCTATTAACAATTATGTTCCACACATTTAATATATCTATTTGATTTAATGTATTTTAAAACTATTATCATTATTATTATATTTTTAAAATTATTTTCATATTAATATAATTACTTTTTACACACATTTTAGTGAATATATATATATATATATATATATATTTAAATAATAAACTAAAACAACTATTTCTCACATCGAAAATCTTTAAATTTTTTATTAAATGAATCCTACAACCAATCTCATTCTTACCTTACCATTAATATACAATTTATTAATCTTAATATTAATAGGGTAAAATGTATGAATCCAATTAAATAAATACCAATTTTTGAGAGATGCTTGATAAACATAAGTTCCAAGGGGAAGATCTTATTAAGCAAGGTATATCAGAATTCTTTAGCTAACCTATTTGATAGTGTTTTTTTAATTCATTCTTATTATAAGAAATAATTTTATGTCTCATTTAAAAAAAAAATTATTGAAAAAACACTAAAAAAAGTTTGGTCGGATTCCATCATAATGCTTTCATTTTAAATCTATACTTTTCACAAATTACTCAAAGTTCCTCTTCAATGATACTAATATTGGTTATATTTTTTTAATCACTTCATCTACTCTTCAACCTTTTTCTTATTTAATTTGATATACTTTTGTAATTCCACGTCTTGGTCTTACTATAATTGCAAGACCCTCATGAAACCCAAAAAGTTAAGAAAGTAAAAAAAGTTTCTGCAACAAGACATGATATTTTGATTCCCACGAAATTATTAAGATAATACTATAATCAATTATGGTTTAAGTCCATTTTCTTATTCCTTTTCATTTTTTTTTTTAAAATTTTGTGTTAAGAATAACAAAGCAAGCAATTATCTTCATGCTTAAAAGCCAACAAGATATAGACAAATTAGTTCATTAATAGGAGAATTGATCCTAAAAGAATCTTAAAGTTATCATATTGACACCCCTATACATCATGATAGGGTTTGGGGCTCTATGAACTTAACTATGATTAGAATATATACATTCTCATGAGCATTCAAAATCATTTCATGAGATTTCTGGTAACATATACACATAATATATGCTGATTTTCTTTGTTTGTTTTCTCCTCACCCTTAATAAATTTAGGAAGTAGCTAGGACCCCCGAAAACAAGGGAACTCATACACTCTACATACCTCACTCATCCATTCTCTAGTTAGGGTTTTTATTTGCATTCATGTGATGGTATAAAAATGCTTATTATATATACTTGAACAGATAAACTTGTAAAACAAAGCATTGATTTTTAAATACAAAGCTCATAAAATAATAGATTCATGTTCCCTGTGTAGTTCACTGCAGAGTGCAGAAGCCTAGGTTTGTCTGTGATTGCTTTTGAGTTCAGCTTCTTATCTAATGGATTCACCATGTCCTATCGGGATATGCCACATAACTCAATAAACAAAACTTTGATAGACAAAGAGTAATTATATACACCATTGTTAATCATAATGCAGTTCAAAAGAAAAATTGTTTTGTGAAATTGAAACTATATTCTGTATTCATAATTGTTGTGCATGTAGCGGCGCATTAAAGTAAAGTTGGAATCTTTTTCAAGTTAGTTGCAGGGTCAAATTATTTATGATCTTTGATCATCGTTATTTAAATTGGCGTAGCCCCAAAAGGGGGAAAAGAAGACGTAGTTATGAGTATCTTTAGTTGGATTTGTGTATGAGATTATGATATACGTAAAATATGATGATCTTGGTTTACACTATACGTTACAGGAGGGACACACACTAACATTTTTTCGCCAATAACTTAACCATTTTGCAAGCTAGCTAAGACCCATCCACACACACATTTGAATCAATTATATACTTTTACCTTAAGAAATGCAAAAGGGTGCTTCAACTACCTTTACATCTATTGCTTTCTAATGGAGAATATGCTCTCATGCATCTTACATTTATGTTGCATAAGTTTTCAAATATTGATTTTCAAACATCAACTTAGTTTCAAACATAAACAATTGAAAAATCCCATATTAATTAAAAATGAGGCCGAATTATAATATATATGTGAAGATGTAAACCTTACCTTTTAAGTCGGTTTTGACGGTGAGATAGATTTATAATCAATTTCTCCATATATAATATATAAATGAGGTTAACATAGTTATTAATGTACCATAACTGATTTTAAAGATAAATTAGACTCTTAATCATTTTTTACATCAACAACATCCTACTAATAATATAAATAATCTCATTAAAGAGAATAGTATTAACAGTTATATAGTAGTGAAAGATTAAAACTTTTAACATTAAACAACACATAAGAAAAATTAATATGAATTTGGCATCTGAGAATATGATAGTTACCATTCCAAAAGGTTCCGAATTCTAAAATTTGGTGACATTTATGAGAGACAAGCCTCGTGCAGCTGAAATGTAAGAAAACAGTCAAAACCTAAAGCTTAATAAAAACCCTAATCGTTCCCTGTGCCCTAGTTTATTCCAAAACCCCTTCTCTGTCATGTGACATACAATTTTCTTTTGCTCCACTCCCAAAACAAACCCACCTCCTCCTCCTCGGTAACCAAATCACTCTACCCTTTCTTAATTCAATCTTCAAAACACTAATCACTCACACAGTTAAAAAAGTATAAACAAAGAAAGTAAAACTTTCACAATTTACACTACCAATTTCACCCCTCCCACGTAGGAATTCCTCTATAACTACGCTACCTTACACTCCATGTCACCTTTAATGATGCTTGGTTTATGCAAAGAAAAAGACATTGAAATTGTTTTGCTTACTCTAATCTTTTAACCTTTCACAATCTCCCAAGCTGCCTCACTCTTATATTATCATCAAAGTGCTCTTTCTGTTCCCAAGAAGGCAATCTTACTGTGTGTGCCATGCCAACGCCATGGACACATTTGCACATAAACACACAGCTCTGAATCTCTTGCATTGTCCCAATCGGAGCCCTTACCAGCAGGATTGAGATAGAGGGAACTTATCCACAATTCCAATTTTTGCCACATTGATGCAAGTACTGTTTTGCATTTCATATAGGACCTTGATAAAATCATGCAGGTCTACATAGGGCATTTTGTCCTTTTAGGTATCACTTGTGAGGACTGATATTTACATCAACGTTGCTTTCATAGTCACAAGCCTCACAGTTTTTCACTCTTAATTTTTTTAATGTACTGAAATTATTTTGGTTAATTTATTTTAAAATTAATAATACATGTTTTGTACATAGAAAATATCTCTTCCATCTCTGCTTAAATTCATTATCATTAATGAATACAGATTCAATTTTAAGTCGTGTGAATAGAGATATGAATTTGAATGGAATACTTTACACTGTTGACAGTGAATCAAAACTACATTTAATAGATATTTGCATGCAATTTTATTAAATTAGTCGAATTTACAGGTTATGTAGTTACAGAATTCATCAATGGCGTGAGAATTTTGGTCTGTTTGATCAGTCACTACAGCAGGTACAAGAACAAACAGGGAAGCCCCACTCCTCCCTTAATAGTAAGATAATGAGAGGGTAAGGGAGTGTCAGTGAGTGATAGGAGAACAATTTGATGTTTGTAAAAACTGTCAACATTGTCCCAATTCACAAACTACATATTCTACATAATGAAGGGTCAATTTGGTACATACACAACAACGAATACAGCCAAAATAATGAAATTAAAACTAGGCTAACTAGTAACTACTATTTAAATGTAAAAGAGGTATTGAGAGGGGAGGTTTTCAAAGTGCATTGAACTCAAAAAAGCTCAGCCACCGCACTACCCCCGTTGAGGTATTCTCCTTTGTTATTATTACCTGTAAGCAGTCACGCGAATCATGGAAACCAACAACGGTGCATGCACCACAAGTGCCAGAACATAGATGGCTATGCCACCATTCCCACCACCATTTGCATAACATCAGAAGTGCTGGAACAGCAGCATAGTAAGCGATAAGCACCATCAGAAGCCTAGCTTTGATTCTACCATTTGGTACTAGTGAGAGCAGAGCCACTTTTTTAGGTAAGAGGGAAATAGATTGCATTCCTCACTGTCTATCTCAGCTGTACAATCTTCCTAAAGATAATGATACAGTTTCTTTTGTTTCACATGCTAGTATTGAAAACGTTAGTGTGAAACTTAAGCAATAGAGACCCTCTTTCACATGCACTTGGTCTCCTAGAGTGGACTTTTTTCAGCTTCAGCTTCACCAATCACCATCATTCAACTTCTGGAAGACTGATTTAGTGACCCTATAGCCAACACTCCATTAGACCAAGTTCTTAATCTCCAAAACCAAGCCATTTTCACAGTCCAAATGGAAAATATTGTTCCCCATAGTGTTTCCCCTTTGGTATTTTCCTTGCTATTATTCTGCCTCACCCTGACAAAGATAGGAGTCACCTGTCTCTCACCTGATGGACAAGCCCTTCTTTCTCTTCTGCCTGCAGCAGGTCCTGCAGCAAAATCATCACCTGTTCTCTCCTCATGGAACCCATCAAGCTCAACACCATGTTCATGGAAAGGCATCACTTGCTCCCCACAAGGTAGAGTAATCTCCCTCTCTATTCCAGATACTTTTCTCAACCTCTCCTCTTTACCTCCTCAGCTCTCCTCTTTATCAATGCTGCAACTTCTCAATCTTTCTTCCACCAATGTCTCTGGCTCCATCCCACCCTCTTTTGGTCAACTTTCCCATCTTCAGTTGCTTGACCTCTCCTCAAACTCTCTCACTGGTTCCATACCTGCTGAACTTGGAAACCTCTCTTTACTTCAATTCCTTTTCTTGAACTCCAACAGATTGACAGGAAGCATTCCTCAACATCTTGCTAATCTCACTTTGCTTGAAATTCTCTGCCTCCAAGACAATCTTCTCAACGGCTCAATCCCATCACAGTTAGGCACTTTGACATCTCTACAGCAGTTTCGGATAGGGGGCAATCCATATCTCACTGGACAAATCCCTTCACAGTTAGGCCTACTCACCAACCTCACCACTTTTGGTGCAGCTGCCACGGGGCTTTCTGGAGCCATTCCCTCCACATTTGGTAACTTGATCAATTTACAAACTCTAGCACTTTATGATACTGAAATTTCGGGTTCAATACCACCAGAACTTGGGTTGTGTTCTGAGCTGAGAAATCTGTATCTGCACATGAATAAGCTCACTGGTTCTATCCCTCCTCAATTGAGCAAGTTGCAAAAACTTACTAGCTTGCTGCTATGGGGCAATGCCTTAACTGGTCCAATCCCAGCAGAGCTTTCCAACTGTTCATCACTTGTTATATTTGATGTTTCTTCTAATGACCTCTCTGGTGAAATACCGGGGGACTTTGGGAAGCTGGTGGTTCTGGAACAGCTTCATTTATCTGACAATTCTCTCACAGGTAAAATACCATGGCAGTTGAGCAACTGTACCAGCCTTTCCACAGTTCAGCTCGACAAGAATCAATTATCAGGTACTATTCCCTGGGAGTTAGGCAAATTAAAGGTTCTACAGAGCTTTTTCTTATGGGGTAATTTAGTGTCTGGAACCATACCATCGTCTTTTGGAAACTGCACAGAACTCTATGCACTTGATCTTTCAAGGAACAAGCTAAGAGGTTCTATACCAGAAGAGATTTTCAGCTTGAAGAAGCTGAGTAAGCTTCTGCTTTTGGGCAATTCATTAACAGGAAGATTGCCACCAACAGTTGCAAATTGCCAGTCTTTGGTAAGGCTGAGGGTTGGAGAGAACCAGCTTTCAGGACAGATTCCCAAAGAGATAGGTCAATTGCAGAATCTAGTGTTCCTCGACTTGTACATGAATAATTTCTCTGGAACCATACCGGTGGAAATTGCTAATATCACAGTTCTTGAGCTGTTAGATGTGCACAACAACTACCTCACTGGGGAAATTCCATCTGTGATAGGGGAACTTGAAAATTTGGAGCAGCTTGATCTCAGTAGGAACAGTTTGAAAGGTGAAATTCCTTGGAGCTTCGGAAACTTCAGCTTTTTGAACAAGCTCATCCTCAACAATAATTTACTGACAGGATCAATCCCAAAATCCATTAGAAATTTGCAGAAGTTAACTCTTCTGGATTTGAGTTACAACAGTCTCTCTGGTGGCATACCCCCTGAGATTGGTCATGTTATAAGCTTAACCATCAGTTTGGACTTGAGCTTCAATTCTTTTACAGGAGAAATCCCAGACTCAGTGTCTGCTTTGGCACAGTTACAATCACTTGATCTTTCTCATAACATGCTTTACGGAGGAATCAAGGTTCTGGGTTCTCTCACCAGCCTCACCTCTCTCAATATCTCCTATAACAACTTCTCAGGTCCTATCCCAGTAACTCCATTCTTCAGAACTCTATCCTCCAATTCATATATTCAGAACCCTGAGCTTTGTCAGTCCATTGATGGGGCTACATGTTCTTCTAGTCTGATTCGAAAAAATGGTTTAAAATCTGCAAAAACCATTGCTTTGATCACAGTCATTCTAGCCTCGGTTACTATAATTCTCATTGCATCCTGGATTCTAGTAACTCGTAATCATGGATACAAGGTTGAAAAAACATTGGGGGCATCAAGTTCCACATCAGGAGCTGAGGATTTCTCTTATCCTTGGACTTTCATCCCATTTCAGAAAGTAAACTTCAGCATGGATAATATCTTGGATTGCTTGAAGGATGAAAATGTGATTGGAAAGGGCTGCTCAGGTGTTGTGTACAAGGCCGAGATGCCAAATGGGGAGTTGATAGCAGTTAAGAAGCTTTGGAAAGCAAGCAAAGTAGATGAAATAGTGGATTCTTTTGCTGCAGAAATACAGATTCTTGGTTACATTCGGCATAGGAACATAGTGAGGCTCATAGGTTATTGTTCTAACAGGAGTGTTAATCTTCTTCTCTATAACTTCATCCCAAATGGCAATCTGCGACAGCTTTTACAAGGGAACAGGAACTTAGACTGGGAAACAAGATACAAGATTGCTGTTGGATCAGCTCAAGGTCTAGCTTACCTTCATCATGATTGTGTCCCTGCAATTCTCCATAGAGATGTCAAGTGCAATAACATACTTCTAGACTCCAAATTTGAGGCATATCTGGCAGATTTTGGTCTTGCAAAGCTAATGCACTCTCCAAATTATCATCATGCAATGTCCAGAGTTGCTGGTTCCTATGGTTATATTGCCCCAGGCAAGTCCACTTACTTTTCGTTACATTTTTTGAACCTTTCTTACATCCCTGACAAATCAATGCCCTTAATTTGTTATCTTAGTTATATGACATCCAAAGTAGAAACAATGTGCACACATTCAATTTAAGCCCAGGAATATGTGGAAATCCATATTTTGTTATTTAATACTATTGGGTTAAATACTAACCACGTTTTATCACTAAAGCAGAATATGGCTACTCCATGAACATAACAGAGAAGAGTGATGTCTATAGTTATGGGGTGGTTTTGCTAGAGATACTAAGTGGTCGCAGTGCTGTTGAAACTCATGTTGGAGATGGTCAACACATAGTGGAATGGGTGAAGAGGAAGATGGGAAGCTTTGAACCAGCTGTATCAATACTAGACGCAAAGCTGCAAGGTCTACCAGATCAAATGGTGCAAGAGATGCTTCAAACACTTGGAATTGCTATGTTTTGTGTGAACTCTTCCCCATCAGAGCGCCCCACAATGAAGGAAGTGGTAGCACTACTGATGGAGGTGAAGAGCCAACCTGAAGAGATGGGCAAGACCTCTCAACCTCTAATAAAACAGTCCTCAAATCGAAGATGATTCCACCCCTTTATTTTTTCTTTATTTCTTTTACTTCTAAGGTTACTGTTGATTTTCATCTCTTCCAAGATGAAAACAAGGGTGCTGCCAATGTGGAAATTTGAGATTAGGGAGCTAGAGAGGAACTAATGTTTCATTGAAACGGCTACTGTTGTACAGTTTTAGAAATACAGATGTCAGTTATTTACATTATGTGATTGTCAAGCTGAACTGTTTGTGTTTAGACACCATTTTACTACAGAATAACTTTCTTCCCATCTTTTCAAATTTCTTATATATTGCTTATATATTTTATAAAGATTTAAAATATATTTTGTTTATAAATTTATTTTAAGTAAAAAAAAAATGAATAAGCACCCTTATTTTTGTTGTTGAATTTATAAAATACTTAAGCTTATTTTTTAATTTTGTAAAACTCACTTTAATCTTTTTCGTCGCAGAAGATGTAAAAAAATGAATAAAGAATTAACTAAAATGAATGATTTTTTTACAAAGTCGAGACATATAGGAGAAACTTATAGAGTTAAAGCTTCAAACTTAGAAACTAAAACTAGGTTTTATTTTGGTAAGTGGCAAGTAACATAGTTTCTTTCCATTAAGCACTGCATCAAGTTCTTGTAAACAAAGAAATTAAGAACTTGGAATTTAACTGAATTCATTTGGCTCCACTTCGATCATGTCCATGTGACTTCCAAGACTCCTACACCAAAAATTAAATAAACACCTCTTTATTTATTTTTAAAAATATTTTTATATCTTATTCTGATTCTGCGTAAATAATTTCTTTTGGCGAGTTTAGTTCTTGCATCAACAAAAGGTTAGAGGAGACCAGAGAGAGAGCCGAAAGGTGTGAGGTGACCTGACCTACTAGGAAAATTTGGAACCTTGTGGCCCATTGCCCTACAACTTCCCTTAGACAATAATAGTGGCTACAGACAATACGCATGCTTTTCTGCAGAGAAAATTAATGCTTCAATCATGATAAAACTTTTTTTTTCTTTTCTTTTAAGTTTACACATCATGCCATCACATTTGTTGAATTTCATTGCTCTATTAAAAGATAAGTATTTCTTATTTAAATTAAATTTAGAGAAAACTGAGATCAGAATGTTTGTATAAAAAAAATGTAAGATTTAATGTTATGAACTGATCCAAGATGACCAAAATGACAAGTTTATAGTGATTTCTTTTCTTTAATGAAGTACTATTCCACTGGTGAATAATTGATGCCTGTAAAGATTTTGATGCTCAAACTAGAAGTGGTTTTAGCAAAATAACATTATGTGGTGGAATAAGAAGATATCTGAATGTAAAAGGAGTCTTGATATTTATCATTGATGAGACTCGATGGCTTGAGACATCTTGGAGTTGGAATGGTTATCGTATCACCAAGTAGAAAGAAAGTATAAACATAGAAGCCTTGTTAGAACCTTTTTGACTTTGGAGAATCATATTTTTAGGAGTACACCTAACTCTGAAACACTTAACAGATTTTGTTTATGATAAATTCTAACAAAAACTTGTTTATTAATTTTTTTAGTTAATATTTGTAGATCACGCACCAATAATTTTAAGAATGGCATAGGCTTAGATTACAGATGCAGGAGCCTTATGGAGAGGCTTAGGTGTGGGGGCCAAGATAGCAGCGTGTAAGGAGACAAAAGAAGTCTCAGCTTACCTGTCCTTCTTCCATGTCTTATCATTGCACTTTGATGTGTCAGACAATGTTCTTCAAAAGGCAGAATCCTCATGCTCATCAGTTTCCTCTCTGAATCTCCCTTCTTAATTCTTATATTGCATTCATCCCCTCCAAAGACCTCCATCACTTTTGTAGGATAGCAAATTTTGTCAATATTAAAAAAGGTGTTATTTTAGATTTCTTTTTTCCTTTTCTGTTTTCTAGCGATACAACACTGTTATTTCAAATCGTGTCTCTGCTGGTTTCTTTGGATTGTTCTGTAAGACTGTTTTTGGGTTGAATTTCCATTGTATTCGTCAGCAATAATATAACTTCTGTTTTTTTCTTTTTAAAGTAATATGATCGTGAATTTGGTGCATGATTTTTTGAAAATTAATCAAGTCCATCTAAAAAGCTTTCATTCATGTGCGTGGGACTATGTGTCAATTTTCTTGTAAGGATAAACTTATCATCAACAAGACATCTCCTAACTTGTCTCAAGTCTTTAACATATAAGAAAATGGATTCTTACCAGTGGAACTGCGATGATCACAGAAAGCTCGTCTTGATATTCTGATTCGACAATCCTTACAGTAATATTTCCTCCTAAATGTAGCTCAAAAGAAATATCTATAGTTCAAGAAGAATACTTTAACCTTTTTATTTCAGATTAGCATCACGTGGTCACTACCAACTTCATAATCATTTGAATGACATAAGTATATTCGTTCCTATATTTCCATTTTTTGCTCCAAACTTTGCTCGAATATACTAACCATAGAATAACGACCTAGTATTTTTGGCTCTATGCTAATTATTATCTGCTCAATATATCAAGCAAGACCCAGCATTCTTGTGCTCATGTAGAAGTTTATACAAACAAAATCCATAAGACAGGAGTAACGGTTACTGCTGAATGGGTCTTCAGAAAGGCCCAACCTTGGGAGTGAGACTCCCAAACTACTAGGTCATGGTCAGCGATTCACATTGTTGAGATATGGACTAATGACACGCACATCAACATTCGATTAGTCTCTATGTAAAAAGAACACCCAATTACTCTTATTGTATCTTTAAAAGAAGGAAAATGATAACTAGTAAGAAATATATATATATATATATATATATATATATATATATATTGGAGTCAATTCTCTCATTTTATTTCTAGCTGAACGGTTATGTAATATTCTCATGGATATTTTAAAATTCGTGTGAATTCATACCTATATTTTTTAACTAAATAACGCTCCTCTTAAAAATAAATGCACTTTTAGAAGTATCAATGTACGTCGTACTTTGTCAAATCACTCAACTCCAGAAAACAACGAAATGAACCTTACTGTCAATCCAAGGCCAGATTTGTAGACATTCAATGGCTCACCATCTGACACCATTTTACCCTGAGATAAGGCAGCCAGTGAATAACTGCCCATGCTGGTTGATAACTACCTTTACTGTCCAACACCCATTAATACTATAACTCTATTCATATAGACAAGCATCTTCCTCATCCTATAATATTGTTACTATATTGGAATTTCTACTAACTTGAGCTTTAAGTTTACAGGTGGTATGACCTCCATCCATCGTGATCAACAAAGTTGCAGTCTACTAGAGAAAACATTCGCGGGCCTGGTATTTTGAGCCATTACAGATTAGATATTTTATTTTATTATTATTATTATTATGTTTTTTTTTGCATAAACTTTTCTACATTGAATGGATCACATGCAGCTAAAGAGGCACTAGTAGTGCAGCTATTTTGAAATATGGTTCATATATAAATTGAATACATGTTTGTTTTTTAATTTAGACAATGGGAGACAAATTTAGTCAAGTTGATCATAAATATTCGTAACATCCCAGGATTAGCTCTCAAGTCTCCCAGCAAAAAAAAAAAATTCTACACACTAGGCTCAAACATATAATCTAAGTAAAAAATAAATTAAAAAAATACTTTTCAAATTAGGATATTACTTATTTACTTATTTGTTTTCCACAAGGAATGTGTCTTGCAATAGAAACAGTGGTAATTGAGAAAGAAGGAAAGGAAGCAATCGACTCTGCAAGCAGTGACAACCAGCACTAAATGAAATTTGGCAATGCTACTGTAATGTAGCGCAAAGTGTTGTCAAGAGCAGTATTTCTTACTACTAACAATTTATGACTTACTAAATATCTTGCTTTCTTCGTATTGATATCCATCAAACACGTGAAATTACGCCAAATAAAAGTTGGCAACCACCAACTATCCATAATTTCAGTCAGTTGAATTAGCATTCCCAAAATCAACCGAAATCAGATACTAGAATTCCTTTGGCCATAAAGCCTATCTGTAGTAAGCAGCTGAGGTTTATTCACTTTATTGGTTTACGGAATGCCAACTCAAGTAATATTAAAATTTCATGTTAGTCTGTCACCCTTGTCTTTACTTATGATAATATTACGAGACTAAAACTTATAAAGGGTGGAGAGATGTCTGAGTCAAGCTATGCCTATAAGAATAGCACAAGACTCACAACTTCTGCATATAAATACAATTCGCTCAGTCCCGCTGTCTGTATAAGGTAATCATCACATTACATCAGTTATGTAACAACAAACTAAACAGCTAAAGTGGAAGTGTGAACTGAGGCTTGAAAAATGTTTGGCCATTTATAAGTATTATGTAATGTGCCTCTCTCTAAAAATGTTAAAAAAACTACATTAAAGGACAAAATATCAAATGCTGATATGTTATAACTTGGAGGCAGATTATCCAAATTTTCATCCCACAGTTAAAATAAGCAGAACAACGAGTATCTAGCAGAGGATGAGAGAAGTGCAAACAACAGAAAGAGTTTATTGACTGTTACTTTCACTTTCCTAATATCTTATAAGAACCTCAATAAAGTAGTTTCCTCATGCTATCAGCAAATCCAATAGTTAGTATAACAAAATGAACATCTTTAAATGAAAAAAACTACAATAAGAAATACAGGTTACGAAGAGTTGGCTTGATTTCCAATGCATTTATTATTCAAAATTACAGCCAGTGAAACCCTAAAAATATTCTATCAGTCACACATTCTTAAAAAATTGTTGAGCACAAGTCACAACCATGAAATACCAAAAACTCTTACTCATCCAATTGTGCAAGTTCAGCCTTCAATTGTTCAATCTTGAGACCCATAGACCTCTGCAAAGCCCCTCTTTCTTTCTCTGACAACTTGACCAACAATCCCTCGAACATGCCCAAAACCTCATTGACGGCGGCGCGTGCACACTCTGCTTCCTCGTTGAAATAAACTGTGTCTTTGGACTCCAGCGCCATCTCTATCTCTTCCCTCGCCTCTGCAAACTTAAGATTGATGGTGTCCACCTCCTTGGTGTGGTCCAACTCGTCAGACCCACCACTGAAACTCCTTGGATTATGCCGAATCGCGTAGTGGGTGGTCGGGATGGAGGGAAAAGAGTGAAACTTTGAGGTCGACGGGAGGTGGGTGGGTGGAGTGAAGGAAGCAATTGGGGATTGGCGAAAAGAGCGTCGGGTTCTGAAGAACGCGTAGACGAGGGAGAGCCTCCGATTCATTCTGCTTTTGGTCACAACAAAAGTTGATTTTGCAGCGGCGGTAAAGAGATGCAGAGTGGCCCTTAAACCTGGAAGAATAAGCAAAGAAGTCTCAAATGGAATTTCAAATTTCAAGTCACATTCATAACTACATAATAATTCCAGTAAGAGATTAGGGATCCATAATTGTATTTTATTATTATTATTATTATTATAAGAAATACAGGTACACATTTATATTTTTTAATAATAAACTTGTTGGTAAAATTAAAAAATAATGATTATAACAAAAATAATTATAAAAATATTAAGAAATTATAAAATATTACAGTTCCAGAAATATCAGAAATCTTACCAAAATAATGAAGGGATAAAATCATTAACAACACTAAAAAGGAATTTTCTTCATTAATAATAATATATTATTATTATTATTATTTTATCTTTAATAAGTTCAACTCTCATTATTTTTATTGTTTTATTGATCTTTCAAATGATTTTTTAATCATTTATAAATTTATTAGTTTATATATAAATTCATTATTATTAATAAACATTAATGTATATTATTAAAATTTATTCAATATAAATAAAGAAAATAATCTTTATCTAAATTATTCTTTAAAAGGAGATAACCAATATGAGAGATTCAAAACTAATTCCAAAAACAAAGCTGTTGTATATTTAAAATTTTATTAAATTTAATAAATATGACATATATATATATTTTTTAAATTTTCATTTGTATTTTAAATGTTAAGGATTTGTAAATGTAGGTTTTATTTTAATTTCTAGTATCATAAAATTATGAAATTATATATTTTTTATATTTTTAATTATTAAAATGTTTAATACTTGTTTTATTTTAATTAAGCTACTAAATCTTTAATGAGTATATTTTAATTTTTCCAATGATGAATTTCCTTGGGTCTTGAAATCCATTTTAGTATTTCACTAAAATCTAATTTAAATAGGTTTCTAAATTATGGAAAAACTAATTTTTGAACCCAATTCAGTGTATTGATTACATAAGCTAATGAGGTTCTTCTTCATAGTTGCACAACTTCAATAACAAATTTAAGTAAAAGGTATTGTGTTGTTATATAACTTATTCATACAAAATTGATTTAATGAATAATAGAAGGTATATTTATTGACCTTATTATTTATATGTGATGGTTTTTTTACTCAATAATTTTTTTGAAATTTTTTAAATATTTCTTTTAATATGTTGGATGATCGAAATATATTTTGTATGTACTGGCTGAGATATATTATTATTTTCTTATAAAAGTGAAACTTTATTAAATTATCTCAAACTTATAAATGTGTTTGAGAACAATATGCACGAAGAAAAATACCTTAAGTTATAAAGTAAAATAATTATTCTACATAAAGGTAGAAGGAATAAGTTAATAAAAATTATATTAATTTTATTTTTTCATTCAAACTATCATTTATATTTTTTTTATTAATTTCTTAACTTTAAATGTTGGTTAAATATTGGAGTAGTTCTTTAATAAAATAATTTAAATCTTAATTAAAAGATTGAGAAGAAGACAGAATGCTTGAACCCACCGGCAAGGCAAGATGCGGAAACTTGTTTCTCCGATCGCCAATGAATCCCCTTCCTTCCATCCCTTCCGTTCTTCCCAGACCAACTCATATCTGAGACCTTAGGGTTCCGATGAGATTCCTTTTGCGATTCAGTAGCATCTGCAAATCATGGAAACCCTAACATTCGATTCCCAATTTGCCAAGAAGCACCTTCGCACCTCCACCGCCGATCCCAAAATGACCCATTTACGATTATCCTCTTTATTGGGGGTACCCTTGAAAAATCATAACCTGCTCTGTGAAGTCGCTGTTCGGAAACCCGTCAAACCCTACTCAACCCTAAACATGGTTATCTCAGATTGAGATTATGGAACCTTTCTACCAGATTGAAATCCAAAACATTGCCATGCCACTCGGGTTTACCCTGATGCTAATCCTTTCCATTGTCTTGGCTATAATAATGTGAATAACAAGTACAAGTTGGTAACTGCTGTGGAAGATTGTTATCAAACTTTCACGCTAATATGTTCCTTTGGTTCAAATTGTTGTACTGTGTATCAGAGTCAGAATTTCCCGTGTCGTCCCACCCAGAATGGAGGAAGATTTGTGAGTGGCACTCTAAATTGGATAGCTAAGAGAGGCGTGGTAATGATGATCAATGGATGATTCTTTCCCTTGATATAGCGACGGAGACATTCAGTGATGTGTTTCTTCCTGAATGTGACAAGATTCCTGATCCAGTGCTAGGTGTGTCAGGTCTATCTTGGTGTTTGTTTCTTTGACCCTAAGAAAGCTCATTGGACTGTATTGGTTATGAAGGATATGGGGTTCGAGATTCTTGGACCAAATTCATCATGACCCCTCACATTGGGTTCCAGATTAGTGCAGCCTATCCGTTTCCCTTGTGCATTTCAGAAAATGGGGTTGTTCTCCTAAAAACTACATGAATACCAAATTAGTTGTGTTTAATTCGCATGATGGTAGGTTGGTTTACCCTAGGATTACCGGCAAACTTGGGCACGACATGCATATTTACCATGAAAGTTTGGTTTCACCAAATACTATAAAATCACATTTGTAGATTCGATTCAGTTGTGCTTCTATGAGATCTGGTTAGAACAACATGGATGTGATGCTTTATTTCTAATATAATATAATAATCTTATTGCAAACACGACATGGTACAATACAGAAATGCCGCATAAATGAAAAACAATCATACATGGCCAATTAATCTATGAAAAAAAATAAATTAAAGAGATCACAAAAAGTATAATATACTTTTCACTTGTCATTTACATTTCAAATCTCTCTTCCTTTGTTCTGGTCTGTCAGTCATTTGAACACAATAAGATCGGGACGTGCAAGATGGCCATCAAACAAATAGAACCAATCGGGTCTGAATCACAAGTATTGAAGAGCAGAGATGACACCTTCAGACTTTTATTCAAAGAAATAGGAAGATAGATCACTTGGCACCAAATGAAGATTGTCTTTATTCCTCAATGAAAACAAGAATCTGTAAAGAAATTAAATAGGATTTTTTGTTATCTGAATTTATACATATAAGGGTAATAGATTTTTACCTCTGAGTGTAAGGAAGCAAGGATCTTAAACTTACTTGATTTATCATGACTGGTGTTTCTGTATTGAGAGCTTATTTGTAGATAGGAGGAGGTGGGGAAGCATAAATGTAAACTGGAGGTGGAGGCGATTTTACTGGTGGAGGAGGTGATTTGTAAATGTATTTGGGAGCGGGAGCTGGGGAGGGAGGAGGTGGTGATGGGTAATGGTATGGTGGGGGAGGAGATGGAGAAGGTGGTGGAGGACTCACGTAATGGTAAAGAGGAGGAGGGTGCGACGTTGGTGGTGGAGGGGATTTGTAGTAGTAGGGAGGATGAGGAGTGGGAGATGGTGGAGGAGGACTTTGATAGTAATAAGGAGGTGGTGGTGATGGGGATGGTGGTGGAGGGGATTTGTAATAGTAAGGAGGTGGCGGTGATGGAGATGGTGGTGGAGGTGATTTATAGTAATAGGGAGGTGGTGGAGATGGAGAGGGAGGTGGAGGGGATTTGTAATAGTATGGAGGTGGTGGGGATGGAGATGGTGGTGGAGGTGATTTATAGTAATATGGAGGTGGTGGAGATGGAGAGGGAGGTGGAGGGGATTTGTAATAGTATGAAGGTGGTGGTGATGGAGATGGTGGTGGAGGTGATTTATAGTAGTAGGGAGGTGGTGGAGATGGAGAGGGAGGTGGAGGGGATTTGTAGTAGTATGGAGGTGGTGGAGATGGAGATGGTGGTGGAGGTGATTTATAGTAATAGGGAGGTGGTGGAGATGGAGAGGGAGGTGGAGGGGATTTGTAATAGTAAGGAGGTGGTGGTGATGGAGAGGGAGGTGGAGGGGATTTGTAGTAGTATGGAGGTGGTGGTGAGGGAGATGGTGGTGGTGGTGATTTATAGTAGTAAGGGGGAGGCGGGGATGGTGAAGGTGGTGGGGGAGATTTATAATAGTATGGAGGAGGAGGGGATGGTGAAGGTGGGGGTGGTGATTGGTAGTAGTATGGAGGTGTAGGTTTTGGTGATGGTGGAGGTGGAGATTGGTAATAGTATGGAGGCTTAGGTTTTGGTGATGGTGGAGGTGGTGAGTTATAGAAGTAAGGGGTTGGTGAAGGCTTTTCACATTCTTTAAAATGCTTGTTTGAAGCATAAGCAAATGGCTTAGCCTTAAGCACCACTTCGTACTTGTCCTTAGATTTCACCTTCAAGTTGGTTCCTTGGTTGAATTCAGTAGGTATGTTGAAGGGCGAGTGTTTAGGTGGAGCATAAAGCTTGGCCTTGCACACTGTGGGTCCATACTTGACATAGTCGAAATCCTTAACTGTGATACTGTACTTTCCATTGCTCTTAGTTTCACCATAAGCCTTTATCACTTTCCACCCTGCTTTGCATTCGACCTCCACAACAGCACCTACATGCCCCCCCAAAAGATTAATTACGATACATAAATGTACTTGTTATCACAAAGTAAACCCTAAATAAAGTCCATGAAAGATGCTATATAGGGCTGCATTACTAAAACTATTCTTGTATAAAAGCACATTATATTAGTCAACATTACGTATAGGATATATATTAAGTTAAATTACCTTTCTCTCAATTGTTTTCTTTATCTATTAATTATAGGTTTTACCTGGTTCTAATAAAATTATGTTGGTATATATATATATATATATATATATATATATATTTTTTTTGAGATAAAATACGATTAAAAAGATAATAATTGATATATAAAATGAATACAATTTTTAAGATTTAAAAATGTAATCAATATTCTCTTTTAATTTTTAAATGACAAAAAAGGTGCTAGTGATGTTGGATATATAAAAGTTTCCTAACATCATTAGTCATACTTTTAGCCTATAATAACAGTAATAAAATTATATATCTAAACAAAAAAGATAATGAAACGTATATGATGTACCTTTGAGGTGCTTCTTGTTATGAGACTTCTCGGTATGCTTCCAATCATAGCACTTGTAGCTGTAAACTTTACCTACTACCTTCACAATCAATGAATGGTGGTAGTGATGTGGGGAGGGGTGTGTGTATACAACTGGTGGAGGAGGAGAGTTATAATAGTATGCAGGTGGGGGTGGAGAATTATAGTAGTAAGGAGTGGGTGAAGGGGGAGGAGGAGACTTGTAGTAGTAAGGTGGATGGGGTATTGGAGATGGAGGAGGAGATTTGTAGTAGTAGGGTGATGGAGGAGGTGACTTGTAATAAGGAGTTGGGGATGGTGGGGGAGGAGATTTGTAGTAATAGGGAGTTGGAGATGGAGACTTTTCAGGTGGAGGTGGAGACTTGTAATAGTAGGGTGGTGGAGGAGATGGTGAAGGTGGTGGTGGAGACTTGTAATAGTAGGGTGGAGGAGGAGATGGTGAAGGTGGTGGTGGGGAGTTGTAATAGTAAGGGGGTGGAGGTGAGGGAGAAGGTGGAGGAGGAGACTTGTAATAGTAGGGAGGAGGAGGTGAGGGAGAGGGTGGTGGAGGAGACTTGTAAAAGTATGGAGGTGGGGGAGATGGGGAAGGAGGAGGTGGTGACTTGTAATAGTATGGAGGTGGGGGAGATGGGGAAGGAGGAGGTGGTGACTTATAATAGTATGGTGGATCCTTGTGCTCATATGGTGGTGGAGGAGATTTATAGTAGTAGGGAGGAGGAGGCGAGGGAGAAGGTGGAGGAGGAGATTTGTAATAGTACGGAGGAGGAGGTGAGGGGGAGGGTGGTGGAGGAGATTTGTAATAGTATGGAGGAGGTGGTGAGAGGGAGGGTGGTGGAGGAGATTTGTAATAGTATGGAGGAGGAGGTGAGGGAGAGGGTGGTGGAGGAGACTTGTAATAGTAGGGAGGAGGAGGAGAGGGGGAGGGTGGTGGAGGAGACTTGTAATAGTAGGGAGGAGGAGGAGAGGGGGAGGGTGGTGGAGGAGACTTGTAATAGTAGGGAGGAGGAGGAGAGGGGGAGGGTGGTGGAGGAGACTTGTAATAGTAGGGAGGAGGAGGGGAGGGAGAGGGTGGTGGAGGAGACTTGTAATAGTAGGGAGGTGGGGGTGATGGGGAAGGTGGCGGTGGTGACTTATACTCATAAGGAGGTGGTGGTGAAGGTGATGGAGGAGGTGGTGATTTGTACACATAAGGTGGAGCCTTGTGCTCATATGAAGGTGGAGGAGGTGGTGATGGTGAAGAGGATGGTGGTGGTGGTGGGGAATAGTAAGGGTAACCATCAGCATTAACAGAAACCACAGTAGTAGAAATCAAAGCAATGGCGAATGCCACGGCCATTTGTGGCCAAAGATGACCCCTTTTGGGGTCGTTGCCCCTAGCAGTCATGTGTAGAAGGAAAAGCTTGACCCCTCTGCCCAATGCTTCTGCTCAGATCCTCAATGATAGATAGATATTGTTCTTGGAAGTGGAGAAGAGAGAGAGTAGGGAAGAGGTTTGGTGTTATTGAGTATACTGAGGAAAGCTGCATGAAATATTTATAGTGAGAGTGAGGCGTTAAAGGGGAGCTGTCATGAGAGAATTCAAATATTCAATTGTTTTCATTTTGATTTCAATGCTTTAAATTAAGACTCCCTAGCTGGCCTTGTGAATTTTTCTAACCACTCTTTCTTATATGTTTTCCTCCACATGGCCAGAATCGAGCTCCATTCAAATCTCCAACAACTAATTAACATTTAAATCTCCATTCCTTCCTAGTTGTCCTTCTCTGAGTTGCCTCTCTTGACCAAAAGGTAACTCCAAAATGCTCATCTTCTCTCTTTCTCTTTTATTCACTTTGAATATTTTTAGTAGTAATGATTTTTTTTCAAGTTCTTGGTGACACTCATTGCAAGCTTTGGATCAAATCCTCTTTTGCTTATGGGTGAAGATATTAAGAAGAGGAAACACACAGAGAATGAGAATGAGAATAAGAAGAGGAGAATTTCATCACCAACTTTGGTTTTCTCAGCCATGTGATTCATCAATGATGAGAATAACATGTGATGTTGTCAACAGCAGCATGAAGTTCAAGTTGCCGCGTAATTTTTACATGAGAAGCGTAATTGGCAACTAACATTTGCCAATTATAGATAAAATTATCTTTGCTCGATGCATTGGTTTTAGCAATTGATCAATGTCGGCTTCTAACATTATTTTTTTTACATCTGTGATCAATAATTGTAACATAAATGAATGAAACGTGCACACTATTTCCCCCTTATAATACAATATAATTCAACAACCAAGCATTTGCCAATTAAAAATAGCCGTCAGATACATATGATCTGCATTGCTTTGAAGGGAAATGTGGTAACTTTTTTTCACCATTTCAGTACATCAGGTACATTTATTTACCGTTCTTAAGCTAACCTGGCACTGAAATGCATTGTAATTATATGCTCCATTGGTCAAAACTTGCACATAATGCGTGCATGAACTGTGTCCCATGTGAATACCAACTAGTAGCACTAAATTTCTAATAGCCACCACTCTCACCCCTCTATCTGATTGTTTATGGTAGTCAATGCCGTGTATTAGATTGAGGTGTAAATAGAACATCAAATTCGTGATGGTTGCTGAATTTAAGGGAATGAAAATCAGTTTGACTTTATTAGAAAAATCTAAACGTAAATTGGATATTGTTTCCATAGTGATATGTGGTTGTCATAGTGGGGTGGGAAAGGTAGAAAGAGAGAAGGTTTTGTGACAGACAGTTTGGAAGGGAATGAATAATTAGATGGAGAAAAGGTGACTTTCTTAGTCCCTTTCGATGCTTATAATGTAGTAATGATAGGATTAGATCAGTGAAAAACTGAAAATCAAAGAAAAACTTTTCCTTTAAGAGCAGCCAATTGGATTAAAGTTGTTTGGAGTTAGGGCCATCATCAACCACCTTTGGTCCTAAGGTTTAGGTGGGGTGCAGGTTGTTACAATTCTTCAGAATGAAGTTATCTTCAGATAACCATTAATATCAGGTTGTTGTTGCAAATTTTTGCCAATTTATTTTGTTCTTCTCCTAGGTATAGGATCAGAAATTTGGACTTTGCCTTTATGCTTTTGATTAGAGCAGAATGATTTATGTAATACCAAATTGATTTATATAAGAAATGATTTTAATACAATTTGCATATTTGGTCAATCTTGTAAACCCATCACTGGTTGTGAATTAGAGTTAAAACTGAGAAGGTGAAGTAAAATCTGTGTTTTTCAAAAGAGACATTGACTTAATATTGTTTTGTCTGGTGTTTCAATTATTAAGCAGGGAAATCTGAGCTAGTATATATAATATAAGCATGTGCATACCAAAACTTAAGGATTAGTAGCTGTAGCAGAATTTATCAGACAATTAAACTTTTATCAGTTCAAGCTAGGATATCAATATAGGACATACATTATGAAGTACATTACGGCAGATGCACTGCGAGATATATATATATAAATAAACTATAATTATATAAATGAATACGAATCCATTTTTTACCTAAATTATGATTTTGTGTGTTTTTTTCCGTTATATGTTATTTAATATTTCTATTGTGAAATTTTAATTTATTTTAAACTTCAAATTAATCCACTTTATTCAATCCAAGGATAAATTACCTTTTACATGACATCAAACAAAAGAAAAAGACAAGATGGCGAAATGTTACAAGTTGAACTTCTAACAATCTAAATGAATTGAGATTTGACTCAATAGATAAAAGGAACGCAAAAACAATATTTCATTCTGATTTAATTATGTTGTTTCTGAAAACATTAACCACAATTAATTTTGTAGACAAGTCCTGTGGTTTAAAACATATAAATTGTACTTTCTTTCTCTCTTGAATATAAAAAAAAAAAAAGACTCCTAATTTATTGATTTTAAATATAAGTCCATTTCAACTAATGTTACTTTATTTAATGCTATTATATTTTAAATGTCAATATTTAATTGGAGTTTTATTTCTAATAACTTTTTTTTATCAATTTTCAATGCAGGAAAATTTAAAAACAAATACATAAAATTATTATTATATAAAGAGATATACTTATATTTAAAATAAAGATACTTATATCTAAAAAGTTATTACAAATAAATAAAATTTGATATAATAATTAATTCAATGCAGGATAATTTAAAAAAAATAGTATAATTAAATTAAATGATGATAATTACCCTTTAAAAGTAGTGTGATTTGCTTTATGTTTCTTAAATCTCGAGATTGTCACGTGATTTTGATTCATGAAAAGGGATATTGACAATAATTGTTAGGAGAAACAATTTGAATATTATTATACCTCTTGTAAGTAATTTCCTTATCAGACTATAAATTTAAGATTTATAATTAAGATAGAATAATCTCGCACCAATTAATCTAAATGTTTGGTGATTATAGTTGTTTATATTAATATCTTAATCACTAAATAACATATTTAATGTTGACAAATTTATCGGTTAAATTTATTTATTTATTGTTACGTTATGTAGAACTATTGGACTTTATATAATCAACGAAAATAAAAATAAGTTTAGATAAATATTTTGATAAATTCATTCTCATGTTTTGTATATATTTTTGGATTTGCATTAAAACACCTAAATTACATATACAACTCAAATTAGAACAAATAAATTTATGCATGTGTTTTATATATTATACCGCTTATCTATATTTTGTGTTTTATATCTATAAATTAAATTAAATTACACTAATATATTAAAAGTTATTTTTATTGTCATCTGATTACAAATTATTATATGCAGTAAGCTTTTTTAGTTTTACACCAAATATTTTATATACCATACATAAGAGGCTTTCTAATCACTTGAAGGTGTAACAATTTTTCCAGTGTATAAAAACTTAAACTTTATTACTACTGTTTTATTGTCCCAAAATTAAAACCATATAATCTAAATAGTCCAAATATATCAAAATTCACTATGTCTATCCACAGAAAACTAGTCCAAGTATTATGACTAGACTGAAAATGAAAAACATGTAACAATGATATTGAAACTTCCAATTTTTTTTTATAGAAATATTCTTCGACAGAAACTAGTTTCATTATACATTTAATACATATCAGAAACTAATTTTCATTGTGTAAGAACCAAATATACTTTCAGAACATAAATAATTATTTTGAACAAAATGCATTCCTCCCAATTAAAAGGTAAAACAACGTATAATTATAGAATTAATTGTTCTAACAGTTGCGAAACAATAGTCATAAAACAACGTACTTGATTTTGTCTCGTATATATTGGCGTGAGTCACCATGATACTACACTTAACTTGTACCGTCACGTGAAATTTGGATTATTCCAAAGAAGTGAACATCTTTTACCTATATATTCTTCATCAATGAATCACGCCACTTATTTAAATAGAAAAAGTAAAAAGGAAAAAAACTTAACCAATAAAAAGAATAAAAGACAATGCTAGTTTGGAAGCATACAGAAAATCTTTGGCTATATCGAAATTTCTTTTATACTAAATTTAACAGTGTTATCTCTTAATACGTGGTCCAAGTACACTCTCAGGTTTCTTAAATAAGATAATGGTGTAAACGATTCTGTAAAGGTATGAAACAATTTATTTGTGATAAACATGGAAATCATACAGCAACGTTTCTTCTACTCTCGTTTTCTTTCCGTGAATCAAGTGTAACCATGTTCAACACTCTTAAGGTTCCATGTATGACAAATGCTCACTAAGAGAAATAAGATCACTTGTAAAGTTCAGGCTTCAAAACACCAATGTAAGGCAAGTTTCTATAGTGTTCGGCAAAATCCATTCCATAACCTACAACAAAATAGTCTGGGCACTGGATATAAAACAAATGTAAACAGAATCAGTAGATATCACTCCCAACTCATTCTGCTTGGTAGTTAGGCCATAGCACTTCATATCAGCACCATAAATATAGACACTATTGCTATATACAGAATTCTATCCAGATTCGTGCTAAAAATTATCTAGGGGATAAAGCATTAGCTACAGCACAACAATTGAAAACAAAAATGATCATAACTGCAACCAGAACAAATTCTATAATACATTTCCACCCCAAAGGTGAACTGGCCGCTGATACTAGAACAGGGTTTCTATCATACCAAGTAAATAAAGAACAAAAAAGAGGAAACTTTTGGATAAATTTCTTAAAAAGAACTTAAAATAAGAAGCTAAAATATATCAAAATTCTTTCACACGTTAAAATAAAGTTATTCACCACTAATTTTAACTTGAGATAAATTTGATTGAATTACATCCTTACTTTTTACTTTTATACTTGATAAGTTTATCAAAGTAAGTCTCAATAGAAGTTAAAACATTGTGTTAAGTTCAACACCTGTAAGTTATGTAATAAGCTCATTGGCACGTGTAAAAAAATCCAGACTTTGTAATAACCAAAACATGCATCATACCTCAAATCCGCGGTAGAATTTTCCTTCACCCACCAGCTGAACATTGACTTTTCTCCTTGCAGGTTTATCAAGGAAAGTGCACACAGAAACAGAGGATGCTCCTTTTGATTTCAAGTGCTTAACAACACTAGACAAGGTATGACCAGTATCTAAAATGTCTTCAACCTAATTATCAATCCAATCTTAATGATTAAAACATGGATAAGAATAAGGTATGATTTAAAGACTTCTTCATAAGTTATTTTTTTTTAAAAAATCAAAATTAATTTTTCTATAAACTAAAATTATCTTATATATATAAACTTTTCTATATAAGATTTCTCATATCCTCTTCTTTGTTATTTTTTTATTTTTGAATTGTGAATAAATAAATTTTAGTAATTTATAAAAAAGCTTTTTTTTTATTTTATCACCTAACTATATAAAACATAACATAAGGCTATCATAAAAGACACTATCAGCAGAAGTCACAAAATAGAAATAGAAATAGAAATAGAATTCGAGAAATAAGTAATTCCGAAATTAAAAGGACAGATGCAATTTGAATGAATAAGATGTATTAGTTTCATTTCAGCAATTTGAAAACAGTGTGGCAACTGCAAAACAGTGGCTTTGGTGTGTTGAGCGGAGGAAAAGAGGGGAATACCACGATGACGTGACGAGCGTTGATGTCGACCTTCAAATCGAAGGAAATGGTGGGTGCGCCATTGGACTCGGTCGTGGAACCGTAGGATTCAACACGGACGAAATCTACAGGTATAGAGAACTTGATTTTACGAACAAGATCTGCCAAGAAGAGGAAGGCACCAGTGGCCACACCGACGACTACGGGCGGTGGAGAACAACCTGCAAAGTCGGCGGAGAGTTGGGCGGCGAGCTCGGATACACGGCGAGAAATTTGGTCCTCGCTCCACAGAATCCTCTCAACGTGGGAATGTATGGACATTTTCAATAGAAAGGGTTTATGAGAAGCTTTCTGCTGCAACTAATCATCCACCTACACTAGGCATTTTTCAATTATGTACCATATTTCTCATATCCTTTTCAATATATTTTTTTTAATATTTTCTTTGCTATTTTTTTATTAGATTTTATTAAAATAGTGAACTTTCCAATAATAGAAAAGATTAAAAATATTATCATCATTCTTCTTTTATTTATTATTTAATGTAGAATAAATTAAATCTTTTCACCTTATAGAAACGAGTATTACTTTGTTTTGTTGACTTATACTAAAATAATTAATTTTAGTATATTTAATTTAATATTGTTAAAATAAATCATATTTCTATATATTTTAAGAAAAGTGGGTATTGTATTACACTTTAGAAATATAACTTAGTGTATTTTACTAAATATCAATTATTATACTTGTAATAAAATATAAAAATAGTGACAAAATACGGTATATTTTAAATTTATAAGGAAGAAAGATCGTATATTTTGAAATAAGAATGATATGCTAGATACTGCTTCTGCTTAACCTGTTTCTCATATTAATAAATTTTTCCTTTTAAATATTTTTTATTATATTTTCTCTTTAATAACAATAATTATATTTTTAATATACTTTTATCGTTATTTTTAAAGTTAATTAAATTTTAAAAATTTTATATAATGCTCGAAAGGGTTGATAATATTTATAGTAAAGTAATATAATATTACTAAATAAAATCTTTGAATTTAAACTCCAACCATATTATTTTAGAAAATAATTTCCATTTAGGTATATCAACTTTATTTCCTGTCTATTTTTTTTCCATTGCAAATTGTATGATATAATTTGAATTGTTAAAAAATTTGTTACTTGTATGAATGCAAAGAAACAAATTTTAAGTATAATAATATACTTGTGTTTGAGAAAAAGGTGAACCTCATGATTTTAAAATTTTGTAATTATAAAGTATATCTTAAACTTGCTTACATAACATTTAATATTTTAATCATTATCATTATTTGGAAACTAAATTGTGTGATACGCAATTAGTTTTTTCGAAGAAACATTCTGTTATGTGATTTTTACAATTAGGAAGACTAAACAGTATATTACATTACAATAGCAGGAAAAGTAACACAGACAAATAATAATAACAAGTATGGACTATTACTCTAATATAAATTAATTAAGAAATTAAAAGGGAAAAGTATGTATCTACCAAAAACAATTTCAATTGTTTAATAAAACAAAATTGTTTTCATGGTTTATATATAAACTGCTAAATAAAATAATTAAAAAAAAACCTAAAAATACTAATAAAAATACTGCGAGAAAACTGCTAAAGAGTCTATCAAACCACATCCTCATCTATATCAATCATCTTCTTCTGACATGACTTCATTCTTAGCCCCATTTCTGGAGTGGCAGATAGTGTGTTATTAGACATGTATTGAAACTATGTAGCATCTGTTTTATTTAATTTTACATAGGTCCTCGTCAGTGAATGTTTCAGAAATTTTTTTCACATAAAACATTAGTAAATTTGGGTGACCCTTTCAGTCCAACATAAACTTGTTTATCATTTATTAATATGCCATTCAATTGTCTCATTAAATTCTCTGCAATCCTCTTCATTATCAAACTGAACAAAATCATACCCTTTTTTTTTACTGGCCACTACCTGTTCATCTGGCAAGGCCAAAAACAGCAAATATAATTCGAATTGGTTTTTTAATAACCTGATACCTGACTAAAAATATAATACTTGTTTCATTGTTAAAATATGTTTCATTTTTTTAATTTTAAAAAAATAAAAATAAAAAACATAATTTTTTTAATTTTAATTTTAATTTTACTATTATTTTTCTCAATAAGTGTATTAAATTATTGAAATCATATTTTAATTTTTATTTCATTTTTCTTTTGTGTTATATACAATTTTCATCTTTTCATTTTTTTTTATTATTTCATTTTTTATTTATTTTATGTTATATATAATTTTTATATTAAACCATTTTTAAGTTAAAAATATCAAATAATTTTCAAAATTGATTATTAATACTAATTTAAAAAAATAAAAACAAAAATAAATAAAATAAAGTTAAATTTTTTAAAAAAAAATTAAATTTGAAAATATTTCATTTTATGTTAAAAAATAAATATATAATTTTTAAGTATATTTTTTAATTTTTTTAATTCAAATTAATTAATAATTTTTTAATATATAAATAAAATAAGTAAAAAATATTTAAAATCATACGAGTTAATATGCTAACTTAAATTAAAAAAAAATATTAGATTTTTTCATTATATTCTTCGTTTTATTCTAAAATGTATGTATAAATTTAGTAAATATAAACACAAAAATTGCTCATCCTACTCCATTAGTCCAACATGTCTCTTCCATCAAATCAAAGAAAAGAATCACCCATTCATTATTATTTTTTCTTTATTTGAGTTCATTACTTGATTTGTAATAGGAAATAATAAGAGTTTTTACATGATTTGTAAATGCATTTGAATTACATGAGGGATCTCACCGAACCCGAAACAAGATTTCCTTCACCAGATTCTCATGCAATTTAGAAGATTTAAAATATTATATTTTTCTTTTATTGAATTATATTTTTTATTCTAAATTATAAAATATAAAAATTAGAAAAATTATATGGTGTAAATTAATTAATAGTATTTTAAGATTTTTAATTTAAATAAAAAATTAATAAAATTATATCACTTACTTATTATTTTTAATTACTTATTAATATATATTAAGCATTTTTTATTACCTTAATTATCTTTTAATTATAAATAAAAAATATAATATACAGATTCCAAAAGCACTTATTAAAACTAAAACTAATTATTTTTTTTTTACAATCATGTATGTACATTTTTTTCTTCTTCTTAACTAATATATATTTTTTTTCATTAATTAATCATGTTACAAATACTTAAAAAAATACTAATCAAAAATTTAATTATAAATTTGATAAAAAAATAAGGGTGCTCAAACCTATAAAAAAAATCCAAAACCAATTAAATTAATCGAATGAAATTATTTATTATATTTAAATATAAAAATATATTTTTAAAATTAAATAATAAATTATATATGTCTATATATCATAAATTTTTGTTTATATTATTTATAAAAATTATAAAAAAAATATTTTTTATTTTTTTATCATATTTTAATATTATTTTAATTTTTATTTAAAATATATTTTATTATTATTTTTTAATATATAATTTTTTATAATTTTATTTTATTTTATTTTTCTCTCATCAAATTTTTTATTCAATCAATTTTTTTTTCAATTTAAATTATAAAAAAATATTTTATANTATACTTCATTAATATTTATGATATATTTATATTTATAAAATATAATAATAAAATTTTTAAATATAAAATTATATAATTTATTTATAAATATAAAAATAATTAAAATTATAAATAAAATAATAATTATAAAAATAAAAATATATTTAATAATTTTTATTATAAAATTATAATATTTTATAATTAAATATATATATATATATATAATTTATAATAATGATCCAAATTGAAATGATTTTATTTTGTTTAAATTTTATTCTAAATTAAATTATAAATTTTGATAAAAAAAATTGAATCACAGACCTTTCTCAAAAAATATAAATATCTGTTTAAGTATAAAATTTAATCATATACCTAATATTTTATATATTTTTCTCTATTTACGTTTATAAAATAAAATAATAACATTAAAATAGCTAAATTTATGTGATAATAGTCTATTTAAAAAAGTTATATTATTATTTAATTATAAACTATCTTATATAAAATTATTTTACTTCCTATAATAATTATCACATTTAATGTATTTCTTAATTAATTGACATAAAAAAAATCATTAAGAATGTATTAAAATTAAAATTTGTTTATTGGTTTATGGGTTGAATTAGACATTTCCAGACCAACTCGTACAAGATTTCCTATCATTCTTTTAACTAAAATTATTAGATCGACATAAAATCATATAAAAATTAATATATTCAATTAAATTCTAATTTAATTACATATCAAAACCTTAAAATTATTTAAAAAAGAATCAATTTTGAGTCTGTAAACTGTATAATAAAATATATATATATATATATATATATATATATATATATATGAACTTGTTTATGATTTGAACTAATTCTAATAAAATGTTGCACAACATAATTCATTAGACTATTATTATACAGAGGAGTCAAACCCCTTTTCTAGTAAATTATTTTCAAGATCCAACTAATCCCTTTCCGCGAGCATAGGCTATTATCATGACAAATATCAAAGCAGAAGATACTCCTGAGAAAATAACTACCTGCAAGAAATAATAATGAATTTTATTCTTTATTTCACATTATCAAATCCAAAATTTTACATATATATATATATATATATATTTATATTTAGCACACTCCTTGAAAAGAAATAAAAACCAATAACAACACAAGTATTTACTAACATATTCTTAGTATATTAGCAAGATAATCTTCATTATAACATATTATTTTTAAAAAACAAATGGTTTAGTGTTAGTAAATACCATATCTATAGATATAGATATATATGCATAAACAGTAATAATTTGTATACCCATTTGAACAGGTAATCATGATTGTCGTTCCAAGTAAATGGGATATTCATGCCAAATATAGCAGTCACCAAAGAATAGAAAGATAGACAAACAGTTCCAGAGCTAAGAAAGAGCTCCAACTGCACAAGAGTTGAAGATCATTTAGCAGACTCCCCAAAAAAAACATTACAGAATAATGATAGATGACATTCAAGGTGCAGAAATATGAAACGCACCTGAATCAGCTGATTACGATGGTTGTCAAGCTGCAAAATGGGAAAACTTTACTTGAATTTTGTGTCATTAAACAGATACCAATATATATTTTCAGTAAACTGTTAGTTGCTTACTTGAATATTGATATAATCTTCAGTATCATCAATGTACTCTCGCAGCTTTAAATGAAAGAAAAAGGAAAATAGTTAGTTAAAAAGTAAAGCTATCTTGGACAGTAGATTCAGACTTCAAGTAAATAACCATGACATTGAAAGAGTCTAAACAAATATAAATAACAGTACACTACTTTTCAATCCCTTTCTAAAAAAGCCTCATCTAATGGGCCAAAAGTCTCTTAACACATCCCACAACAAATACATTCAGGAATCTTGACAACATGAATTAGACATAAAATCAAAATTATCATAAAAGTTAATTACAAAGGAAAAAGTGGTACAGCAAAGATCCAAGTATGGTCTATTTGATAAAAAGGAAAAATATCATAAATCGTTCAATCTAAGACAAGAAGGAATCCAACAGAGTTATCATCTCACAAAGTTCGTAAACTAATATGGAGAATTTAAGAAAAAATTACACAAAATACTTCTAAAACAAGATATTCAATACAAACCACAAACTTCAACTTTAAAATAGCAGCCGATGTAAGAAGGAAGAGAGCAAAATGCAAATTCCCTCTGTTAACCATTAATTTTCCAATGCGTCAGAGTATCAACTTTGTCAAACTTCAACATGCTTACAAAAGTCTATGTTGGTATTGAACTGAGTTGGGAGTTTCATATTATGTAAAAATTGACAAAATGAACCATAAAAACTCACATACCCATTAATTAAGTTTTGGAGTGAGAATAATGTCAAGTTTTCTAATATTGTTAGCTCATAACCTATTTGCTAAACCTTGATCTCTAGCAGTCTCTACCCAAAGGAGCAGGTTTTCAGTTTACTGTCTAATAATTAGAATACTAAAAAGATCATGGGTTCTAAATTAATGAGAAACAAAACTTTTGTCCATATTTACAAAGAAACAATCTTCCTAATACTTTATATCTGGCATGTATCTGCCATGTCCGAAAATTAAGATTTACTGCTCCCTATTGCACACATGTTAAGATTTACCACTCTCTATTGCACAGGTTTACACATACATGATACTTACCGTGGTTAATTTGTTCAAAGTATGATCAATTTGACTAAAATAAGCCTGCAAAATGAACGAACACCATTAATAATAATTTTTACCATTAAAATAATGGATGATTTTGTCCAATTATTTTTTAAAGCAAGTAAAGTTTATAACCTCAAGTAACATTTCAAGCTCTTCCACATCATTTTCATCGAAACGAACTGTTGCTAGACTTGCTCTAGATATCTTTGATCCTATGGTGGGGGAGGCAGTAAACCAATTTGCATTTGCAGCACCTGATCCACTGATTGGTGATGATGAACCTGCTTTTCTTGACAGGTATAGGTCAGCCATATCATCATCATCTTCCATCAATTGTTCAAGCTCGTCTCTGACCTGTACCAGATAAAAATAATTGGTAATGGGAGAGGAAAAAGGTATATCTGAGAAAGGGGATGCAGAATACATTTAGATAAAAGAAAATATGTTTTTTCCAAGTGAAAAATTTGACAGGCATAGCGGGAAAACTTGACATACCTTTTGAACTCTAACAGTCAGCCTTGTCATTGCACTCTTCAGTTTACGAACTCTATCCAAATTACGACTACTAATCTGCAGATTAAAATAATCTAAAGTTCACCACTGAACAAAAAAGTTTAGAAATGAAAGGAAAGTAGAGCATCCACATTTCAAGCCAGCCAAATAACAAAAAGCTTCTTTAAAAAAACAGGAATAGTTAGAATGAACATCTCAGTGATGATAAGTACAACAAATGAGAAGGATAATAATATATTGAGATGAGGGAAAACTCATAATAATATATTGAGATGAAGGAAATAAGTTTTCCCTCAGCCATTTTCAAGCTGCTTCATATCTTACCTTATTGTATACATAATAAAAGGGGACCCAGATTAAAATTAAAACCAAAACATGAAGAGAAAGAGTTCAATAATATATGTACCTTGGAGGTAAGTTCATCTAATGCAGGATAAGCAGCCAACTCCAGTTCTGCTGTACGTGCAGCAAGAAAACTACAAATAGCTTCTAAAGCAACTTCCAGAGCCCGAAATTCAAAGGGTGAGTCTACATTGCATATTTAAATCACTCAGATAACAAGGTAACAGGTGATGCAAATAAAAAAAACATTTTTATAGGAGCAGATGCAATAAGTTTATTCATTACTTATGGTTCATCACTAATACAACCTACCATCTTCCTCAGCTGTTTCAGCATCATTTTGGCCACCAAGATACTCTTTACCATCTCCTCCTTGCTGTTGAAGACCCACACTTAATGGAGGCAACCGCCTTTGCAGTTCCTCAACTACGGGGATCACATTTTCATCTGCTGGATCTCTCAACAATACCTATATAATAATTTAGACTCAATCAGGAATTCAAGGTGTGGAAGCAATGCATCTCAATTTCTAGAAACAATTATGAACCAAAGTTTGATATAAAAACCAGGTCAGAGTGCATATTTAATGAAAGCTGACTAACCTCTTCAGCGGTGATAATTGCCTTGATATGCTGAAACACAGAATCAGAATGGGAAAGAAAAAAACAAAATGAAAAAAAGTAATAATAAAACAAAACTAAATGAATGGTGGACCTCCAAGTTAAGAACGATGGCCTTCTCACGACCGAGAATGGTGGAAGGGTAAGAGAGCAAGGGATCAAGAATCCTGAGATCACGCGCATGAATCTGAACCCGATGCATGATTGCATATTTATCCACGTCGAGCAAGGAACCCTGCCCCGAGGCATCGAACAGAATCCAACTTCTCGAAAACTGTGTCTTCTTCTTCACAACCGCCATTGCCTGCGGGTCCGCAGGGACGACACTTCCATCCCGAGCCATCCCTTACCCTTTCCCACTCCGAATTCCAATCACATGCCCCAATACCAAACTCAATTCAACTCCAAACTCGATTCAATTCAGCAAAACCCACCCACCGAAGACACGGCAAGCGAATTTCCTCACACTCCTTATGAACATTTCATCAAAACGGCAATTGATAATGCAAGTCCCGCCTCAAAATATCATTTTTTTCACAACACCTGAAACGCTTGTTTCTTAGTTTGTTTATCTTTATATGTTTATGTATCACGTCACGCCATGTGAGACATGAGAGTTAGAGAAATACAGAAGACATGTGATGTGTTAAAAGTCTTTTATTAGTTTTCTATTTTTAAAAACTAAAATTTTGTTTCATTAAATATGTTTAAATAAATAAGATAATTTTTTTCATTTTTAGTTTTGTTAATATTGTTTTACTAAGGTTAAATTATTGATATAATTTTTTCTTTCTATCTAATTTTTTTTTTTAAGTTAAAAATATCAAGTAATTTTTTTCAAACCATTTTCAAAAGTTATTATTAATACTAACTTTAAAAAAATAAAAAATAAAAAATAAAATTAAATCAAATAGAGCTGAGTTTCTTTAATTTTTTTTAAGAAAAAAATCCTATACTTTAATTAAATTTTAAGATGTCTCTTTAAATGTTATGTTAAAAAATAAATATATGATTTTTCAATAAAATATTTTTAATTATTTATTCAAATTAATTTTGAATTCAGAATCAATTTTTTAATATATAACTAAAATATTTAAATATTTTAAAATCATATTAATTAATATGTTAGCATAAATTTAAAATAGTATATTTTTCTTTGATTTAATTATATTTTTATTCTAAATTATATCATAAAAAATAGAAAATTTTATAGTTCTAAATATATAGTAACTTATACTATTTAAAATTTTTTAATTTAAATAAAAAATTAATAAAATTAAGTTACTTACTCATTATTTTAATTACTTATTAATATATTTTAAAAATATATTATTTAAATTATATTTTAATTATATATTCTAATATTTTAACTATAAATAAAAGATTACTTATTAAAAATAATCATATTTTCGGTGACAATCACATATAATTTTTCTTCTTCTAACTAATATTTTTTTTTCATTAATTAATATTTTACAAATACTTAGAAAATACATGATCTTCAGTCAAGAATTTAATTGTAAATTTGATAATAAAAAAAATGAAAATATCTTGTTTAGGTATAAAAATTAATCATATACCTAATATTTTATATATTTTTCTCCATTTACCTTTATAAAATAAAATAATAACATCAAAATAGTTAAATTTATGTGATAATAGTCTATTTAAAGAAATTACATTATTATTTAATTATAAACTATCATATATATAAAATCATGTTAAAAATAAAGGAAAAAGGAAATTATTTTCTGGTTTTTGTTGAATTTAGAAGGTTATGAAATGCATTTCTTAACTGATAGTTGACACACTCTGGAACCATCATCATTGTTGTTTTTATGGAACATTTGAGTGGTGTAGTTTTGAGCATTGTGAAAAGGTTAGTTTGTAACAGCAACAAAACCTATGAAAAAAAAGAGAGCGGTGATAGTGTCAGCACTTGGCAACACTAATAAATCAACATATGTCTGATAGGACTAAGACACCACTTCCCCAATTCAATTCTCATCATTATTACCATGTCTTCTAATCTCATCGTTTTCTTCACTTTCTTTCTCACCTTCATCTCTTTCAAATCTCACTCCTTTGCAGATAACAACCCTTCCTGGGTGAAAGCCGGTTATTACTATTCAGGCAATGAAATTTCTTCTTCAGACATCAAAGCTACGCTTTTCACTCACCTCTTATGCGCTTTTGCCTTCATAAACCCCACCACCTACAACATCTTCATCAACTCTTCCGAGGAGCACAAGTTCTCCACCTTCACCAACACAGTGAAGCTCCAAAACCCATCTGTTTCAACGCTTTTATCCATCTGGGCTGGCAGGGAGGACTCTTTAGTCTTCACCTCAATGCTAAACCAATCTTCTAACAGGAAGCTTTTTATTGATTCTTCCATCAGAACAGCCAGGTTCTATGGCTTTCATGGCATAGACCTTACTGGAGCGTGGCCAAGTTCCGAGGTTACCAATTTTGGAACCCTTTTGAAGGAGTGGCGTGCTGCAATAACTTCTGAGGCAAGAAACTCTGGCAAGCCAGAGTTGTTATTGGTGATGGCAGGTTACTACCTTAAGGCTTCGGACTCCTTGAGTTACCCCTTTGATTCAATGCAGGAGAATTTGGACTGGGTGCACTTTGTAGCTTATGATTACTATCTTCCTAAGAGGGGCAATGTCACGGCTTTTCATGCAGCTTTGTTTGGTTCATCTGATTGGCATAACACTGATTCTGGCATCAAAGAGTGGAGGAGGAGGGGGTTTTCGTCTAAGAAGCTGTTAATTGGGTTGCCTTATCATGGATATGCGTGGACACTGGTCACTCCTGCAGCAAACAGTGGCGTGGGAACACCAGCTTCGGGACCTGCCATTACAATGGATGGTTCCATGGCTTATAAGTTGATAAAGAGTTACATTAAAAGCTTTGGAAATGGAGTTGTTCCACATTACAATGCAAGTTTTGTGGTGAACCAGTTCACTGTTGCGTCCATCACTTGGGTTAATTTTGATGATGTGAAGGTCATCAGGGCCAAAGTTTCTTATGCAAAGGAAAATGGGCTACTTGGTTACAACGTTTTTCAAGTAGGCAATGACGAAAATTGGGAACTTTCAAGAGGGGCAGGTGAGTTACAGAAAATTGGTTGAGGTGGACTGTATTTATATAATTACGTTGTTATGCATAAAATATTCGTCTTAGTTTCTGAAATAACATATCATATGCATCACTTCCTTTACAATATAATCAATCCTTCAGCGCAAGCAATAGACGATGAAATTGAAGATCACCATAAGAGGAGATTGCTGATAATTGTTCTGCTTGCAACTCTGACTTTGGCGCTTCTGTTGGGAATAATATTTTGCTACTGCCACCGAGGTAAGGATGTTGTAATGAGAGGGAAAAAATCGAGTTACATTTCAAGAGATTGGAAAATATACATCTTTCGTTTAATTTATGTCCCACCTTTTTGGCAGGAAGGGTAACTACTGTTACAAAAATATTGTATAAACTGAGAATTTTGTCAGAAGCAGAAAAGGATATCGATGCAAATGGTTCTGATTTAACAGTATTCAGTTATCTCACAATTAAAGTGGCAACAAATAACTTCTCAAAAGATAATAAGCTTGGAGAGGGTGGATTTGGCACAGTGTACAAGGTAAGATCTGGAAATCATCTGTTAGTGAAATATGCTTCGCGCAAGTAGAATATCTGAACTGAAAGTTAGCGCCATTATTTCTGTGGTAAGATAGTGATGATGTATTCTTTATATATATGCTTTTGTAGTTTTTAAATTGTTCAAACATTTCAGTCTCTGGTTAGGCAAAACTCCCTTTAGCTGCAATGCCAACAATTTTTTAGCATCTGCTACAATAAATTTAGGGATAACAGTGTTTTTCGTCCATATAAAATTGGTAAGTTTTTGTTTCTGACTTCCAAAATTTTCACTTTTCATCCGTGCATTTAATATATTTCCAAACATTGGTCCCTAATATGTCAAACATCATCAAAAGTTAAGAGAAAAAATCAAAGTTGCCAATTTTACATGAAAATGACTACTATTAACCCTTAAATTTAATATGGATGCAACTCATGCAACTTCTAGTCACTTAACATTGTTTCCAAATGAATAAATTTGGCATAAAAAAAATATCTACTTATTCAGAACCTAGTTAGGCCAAGTAACCAAAAGGAGAAAATTATAGCCTTGAAAATCATTCTATCAAGTATCAAGGAACCTGCTCATTCTCAATACTTACGTGCCACAGTTTCTCAACACTTACGTGCCACAGGTTGGAATGGATTGTTACTTGTTAGTTAGGCCTTTCTTTTTCTAGTGATCAATTGATCAAAAGACACAATACTGACAATTTCCCTTTCGCTATTCAAACAAAGTGAAGTTAGAAATCTCCTCCTTGTAAACAACTTTACCATCAGCAAAGAAGGCGGCTAAATATTGATGGACCATACACGCGAATACATACATACATATATATATATATATATATTATGGTTTTCTGTTGTATCTACATCTTGACATTTAATTCTCGGATGACTAAGTAACAACTTGATTATGTCAGGGCAAATTACGGAAGGGTCACGAAATAGCTGTAAAAAGACTCTCAGAAACCTCAAATCAAGGCCCTGAAGAGTTCAAGAATGAGATCACGCTTACAGCAAGACTACAACATGTGAATTTAGTTAGACTTCTGGGTTACTGCACAAAAAGGGATGAGAAGATTCTGATCTATGAATACCTGCCAAACAAAAGTTTAGATCATTTCCTCTTTGGTCTGTTGCTACATCACTTGCCCCTCATTAAGTTGTTACATTTCTTCTAAGCTTCCTAACCTATTGCTAAGTTCAATTAAACTTCAAATTAAAAAATCATTCCAAAATGTACTGTTTAGTTCAGCTATACATTTATGTGACTGATAATTCAGGGTTTAACTTGATGCAGATCCAACAAAATCAATTCATTTAGACTGGAACAAGCGTGTTAATATCATTGAAGGCGTTACTCAAGGCCTTCTTTATCTTCAAGAGTACTCAAATTTTACTATAATTCACCGAGATCTTAAAGCTAGTAACGTTTTACTAGATGACAACATGAATCCCAAGATATCTGATTTTGGTATGGCTAGAATTTTTAGAAAATATGACCTTGAAGCAAACACAGAAAGGATCGTTGGAACATAGTAAGTAAATTAGCTTTCGTCATGTTATGGTTGTTCCTTCTTGTCTAACTTCCTGTTGGTTTTGTAGTGGGTATGTACCTCCCGAGTACGTGAAAAAAGGCATATACTCAACGAAGTACGATGTTTATAGTTTTGGAGTTCTTCTCTTGCAAATCATAAGCGGAAAGAGGACTTCATGCTATTATGGGATGCATGAAAATATGACCCTTTTGGAATATGTAAGTAATCTTATTTTTTTCCATGACTATTCTATTTACTTTATGATTTATTCTTGGTTTGCTTGATGCTGAAATAACTCACGGGTTAACATTTCAGGCATATGAGCTGTGGAAGGAAGGAAGAGGTGTGGAGTTTGTTGACCCTTCATTGGATGATACAGCATCACCTTGTAAAATCATGAGATGCATGCAGGTAGCTCTGCTGTGCGTTCAAGAGAACTCTGCGGATAGACCTTCCATGTTGGAAATCATTTCACTGCTGAAGAATGAAGGTGCAACTATTGGTACTCCCAAAATGCCTGCGTTTTCAGTTCAGAAACGTGGAGATGAGGAAGAAACATCTCACAGCGGGATCAAATTTTATTCAATCAATGATGTTACAATTTCTCAACTGACACCAAGATGATGGAGCAGGACATCCTAGTACTTGTGGATCAAGTCATTTTTATTTGACTTTGTTCGCTCACAGCTGAAAACTAGAAACTAAGCCATGAAACTTATCTGCGGTTTATATGCCTTCCAGATTTCATCACTAATTCTAAAGTCACAAAAGTTATAGTGACGAATCTTTTAAAAATAACACATATATGATTTTGGAAGTTATTCCAGTGAGATATATGGTCCACAAAAACAAAATATAGCTCCTTCACTTAGAAGCAGACTACTAGTGGTTTTATAATTGGAAAACCATCATCCCATATTCTCTGGTAATTTAATTGCACCTGTTGAACAAATTTGAGTATTAGGAAGTGTTGAACTTTTCAAGTAATATAAGTAGTGAAATTATACTTTAAAACGGATTTACCCATACCCATAATTTATTTTGACTCTATATCTATTTGGGTAAAATTTTCAAAAAGAAAAAAAAAAAAACTTGACAATTTTCTTCCATGGAGATCGTGGTAACGTGTGGTGATGTAGAGTTAATTCCATTCACTATCTGATCTCTACGAGTGGAAGGGGAATCAAAATTACAGATGCATTACAATGTGTGCAGCCTGCAGTACTTAGGCTGTCAGTGTTCAAAAGTTTATCCCCTCTAAAGAAACCCTTGCTGTAAATGCCAGCTTTCTTAATGAAAATTTGTATAAATTAAAAATACATATTATACATATAAGAAAATGGATCAACTTAGTGGAAGAAAGATGAGCTGGTTACCTCCTAATTGAAAAATATAGATAAGCTCCGAACCTGGCGAACAGAACACGTTGTGAAAACAGAAAATTCATAATATCAAGTGCATGATCATATCTGCTAAGAATTCTGTAAACAAGCTGACTTTAGCAAGTGGTCAATCCGAAGGCACGTTGTAACCCAGCTAACCAAGGAATGTTTTAGTATTTTTTTTCTTTTCATTTTGTACTATGTTACATGCATGTATCATGATATGTGTTGTATGGGTATTTAATTTAGAAATTGCTTTCTGACTTGTGGCTCTAGGAAGGGCTCCCCTTAAAAGTCAAATATACAAATTCTAAATTATTTACTCATTCACCTTCTTCAGTATTTCAAAGGACAATGAGACACAGAAAATAAGGGGAATTGAAACAAAAGTTACAAAGCTTTATACCTTGCTGAGTTTCAACCATTTGATTTGGAAAATAAAATGAAGTGAGTTGATATTGAAGCATTAAGTGCAGAAACACGTCTCTGTACTTCTTTCGACGGCAAGAGAATCCATAAACATTGTGTCCACAAAATCTTACATAATTGAATAACCAACCATGGACGGCCATGCTTGCAATCTTTTCTCACACTTTTCCAAACCAAATTGCATTACCAATTTCCAAATATAAAAATGCATAAAACCTAAGCAACCAATAATCAAATTTGCATACTCCTATTTATACATGCTCCATTCTTCAAAAATTTCAATAATCAAAGTCCAACCAAAGTTCAACAACATGTTACGTTTACTCTTTTTACCAATTTTCTTTGTGACAATAACCGTTGCAAGTTCCTCTTCTGACATCAAAGCTATATACTGGCTTGACCAACCACTTTTCCCTCCTTCAGCCATAAACACATCACTCTTCACTCACGTCTATTACGCTTTCCTTGCACCCAACAACGCCACCTACCAACTCCACGTTCCAAACACCACCGCAGCAACCCTCGCTACGTTCACCGCCACCCTCCGCCCCTCCGTCGCCACTCTCATCTCCATCGGCGGCGCCAACTCCAACTCCGAGCTCTTCGCCGACATCGCCTCCAATGCCGCAGCTCGCGCCGCCTTCATCAACTCCACCATTTCCGTCGCACGCGCCTTCGGCTTCCACGGTGTTGACCTAGATTGGGAGTTCCCTCGCAGCGCGAACGAAATGAACGACCTTGGCCAGCTCTTCAAAGAGTGGCGCGCCGCCATCTGCGCCGAGGCCTCCGCCACCTACCGGAAACCACTCCTACTCACCGCCGCCGTGTACTTTTCCATCGACTACTTTCTATCCGAAACGACGTCGTTGCGGTACCCGGTGGGTTCCATTAACGATAATTTAGATTGGGTCAATGTTATGAGTTACGATCTTAATGGGCCGTGGAGTAACCGTACTGGGCCTCCAGCTGGGCTTTTTGACCCGAAAAGTAATGCTAGTGTGGAGTACGGGTTACAGTCATGGATTCGGGGCGGAGTTATTCCGGAGAAGGTGGTGATGGGTTTGCCGCTTTATGCTAGGACGTGGCAGTTACTAGACCCGAGCGTGCATGGGATCGGGGCTCCGGCAGTTGGGGCGGGTCCCGGGTTGGATGGTGCGATGGCGCTGTTTCAGGTGTTGGAGTTTAATAACGAAACGGGTGCGAATGTTGTGTATGACGAGGAAACGGCGTCGATTTATTCGTACAGTGGGAGTAATTGGATCGGGTACGATGACCCGGTAACGGTGGCGGTTAAGGTTGGGTTTGCTCAATCTCTTTATCTTCGTGGCTATTTCTTTTGGGCTGCGGGCCTCGATACTAACGATTGGAAAATCTCAAAGCAAGGTAAAGGAATTACTTTTTATTTTTTTATTCATTTTATTTTAAGAGAATATTACCATAAATAATAAAATTTTTAAAATATTTTTATTTTATTATTAATTAAAAATGATGGGTAAAACTCATTAAATAAAAATTAAAATTCACAACTTTGGGATTTTAAATAGAACACCGATAAACATAGATCCCATTTTTTTAGAAACGCCCAAGAAATACTTAACAATTTGAACTGAAAATTCAGATGGTATTTTTTGTATTTTTTATTTTAAAATGTTTCTAGATTTTGGGGGTGTGCGTTTCACTTTTCTCTTTTAAATATGTTTTTTATCTCAAAATATGATAGTATATTATTTTTTTATTTCTATAACTTTTATTTTTACTTTGGATTATAAAATTTACTTTAGTTTCTCTAAAATATATTTTTTTCTTTATAATATACTGATTATTTATTTATTTTTGTCTCTAACAAATATTTTTTAGAGGAACTAATTTAAAATAAAAATATATATTGTAGAAACTAAAAAGTATTTTAATGAAAAGAAATATATGATCAAAATAAAAAGAGATTTGACCGACCAAAAGTATAAAATATTATAAGAATACAACATATTTTTATTCTCGTTTTCATGGTTAACTTTTATACTCCTCAATAAAATAAAAAATATTTCTTTACAATCAAATCACAAAATGGGAGAAATTCCTTTTCTTAAATCTTCTTTAGAGTTGAAGATAAATTTCAATTATATATACAGATCTAACTATTGCCATTTGATTGACAAAAATGCAGCTCTAAATTCATGGATGCTTTGCATAAATGAGACTGGAGGAGTGAACTGAAAATTGACCCTCGTTACTTCATCTTTGTGCTATCATTTTTTTTTTTCATCTTAGGGAAGATTTGATTTCGTATTTCAACATCAAGTAATTGAATTTATTGAATCACAATTAGATGGCAATGCCATCATTCAGCAAATGAATTATCTTTCACCTAGTTTCATGTAGAACATAAAATGATAGGTTTTTTTTGGGTGAAAGACCTGACAATGGATATCACAATTTGACTGGACAATAAATTGATAACTATTAAGGAAGTGACCTTTTAACTTATATAGACAGACATTTGGATAAAGATAATTTCATATATAGACACAATTTCTAACAGAATCACTCTAAAGGAACGCCGAATTAATGATATGCTTCTTCATGCAATTAACAAATGAAGAGATACTTATGATCTGAACATTTTCTCTGATTCGGACGTTGAAACATTATAATTAATTTCAGTTATAGTGTTATACAGTAGAAAAAATTGAGCATTTATGCCACAAAGTATAAGTCTACAGTTACGCTAGGAGAACGACATGTCCATCCGCACAGCAGTGTTTGCAGAAATAATGATCTCCAAACTACATCTATCGCACTAGTATAGTAATTTAATTTCGTCTTCTGGTGTCACGGTATCTCTTCAGGGATTATTTCATACCCTTTTATTCCCTGCAATTATCAAACAAAGTAAATGCCGGATTGTAAGCCTTATGGCAATCCAATCACATTTGCAAGAACATACCACATGAGCCTCTCGCATGCCTTTGGTTCATGAGCACCATTGCTATGTTGCCTCACCAGAAATCCCCTTATATTTGTTTTCTGCCCTATTATAAAAAAATTATTAACGTCTCTAAGTAAACTATAAAAGGCGAGAGAAAGATAGAGGTTATGCAACTAAAGGTGACCTTCAATCTTCTGTTATCTGCTAAACTTTATAATGGTGAGGTAACCAGTGACAACAGTCTCAGTGAGACAGAACACTAACTTCTTAACAGGTAAAGAATTATGCCATCCCAATAATATTACTTCATGCCTGTTCCAGTCCCAATACAAAGTGTTCAAAAATCAAAAGAAAATAGTGCTATATGCTTGCTTGCCTGTCTCCATGGTGCACTAAAACAAGGTAAGCAGGATCTTGACCAGATATCTGGAACAGCTGCCATGCAATGTAGAAGCAGGTAGTAATGCTGAAATTTTTGGAAAGTAAATTACCGTCAACCACAAAAGTTTTATGAGAGCCTATATGTACGTGTTAACTGGCATAAACAATTGTTCTACTCGTGCAACTAAAGAAGTAATCAGTTCTAACATAATCTCAAGAAGAAAAAGATAAATCAGTCTTTTCTTCTATTATGTATTTTCTGGAATATCCCAGTAGTAAGCACTAATTCAGTGTATAATCACATTTTGATTATAATATATAAATTATACACAATTTTCTCTAAGACTAAAATTTGATATTCAAATCAATGTATAGTTGAAAATTAAACAGTTGTTCATTGGCAATTGTACTCTTTCATAAAACTAAAATTAGTTGAAAGGTATTTTCTATTGATAACTAGTTTTAATCACCAACCAACAAGCAAAATTAAAATTGTGAGAACAAACCTGCCAAAACATATCAGTAGAATTATCCAGAATACTGCAGAAATCCAACTAGATTCTTTGTAGGCAACCCAGACCTGATATTGTATGAATAGTTAGGAATAGGATACCTATTGATTCAAAACAAGATTAATGATAGTTATATAGTCTACATGGATAAACCATTACTTGAATACATCTAATCTAATAGAATGTAACACCAATACGATGAGAGTGATAGTAATTAAGAGTTATTTAAAAGGTCTTTTGAGACTAATTCTGTAGAACAATATTTGTTTAATCAGTGAACAAAGAGAATACATACACCTACTTTAACTATACGGGGGCATAAATGCTTCTAACCAACCAGTAAGAGTAACAGGTGATTTTAGTACAGTACAGCATCTATTTTTCACCAATAAAATTGAGCACATAAAATTTTAGACTTTTTATGATGGAAAATGTGATTCCAAGCATATCAATATATATCCTCCTATTCAAAATTGTTCTGCCTCCTTGAACCTTAATCCTCCATGTTATGAAATAAATTTACATTTGGTATGATTTAGAGCTGGTAAGACGAAAAAAATATAGACATACTGCTAGAGCCACAACGTTGATGTAGAAGTCAACTAGTGTTGCTGCCAACCACCTGCAAAATTTTGGAGTTTATCATATTCACTTAAATAAAAAATAACTGGGACAAGCTGAAACTTCAAAGAAAATTTCCTCACATGAGCATGCAAATGCAAAGATGTAAATACCTACTTGAATGAGACAAGGAAAGAACAAACTTTGGTCTTGGTGAATATTTAATTTAGAAAAATAAAGACTTAAAACACATGGTAGATTTCAACTTTCAAAATAATGTGGTCCGCACTGCACTCTATGCATATGCGTTAAAATGTTTACCAACAGATACATTGCTTATTACACGGGCTAGTAATTTATTGGTGCTTTATTATCTTTATTAGGATTTAGCTGAGATAAAAGTTAATACTGATGGCTGTGCATTGTCACCAAACTCAAATAATGAAGATTGCTAGCATTATTCACACATCAAACAAATTTATCCTCAGCTTCTTCGAAAACTGGTCTTTCTAAGGCCTGTGAAGGTTTTTGTTGCATGATGATAAACTTTCATTAAATTGAAGCCATTATATCAAAATTGAAAACAGAATAATTCAGTCAATGCAGAAGATAACACAAATAACGTGATAATGAGGTAATCCAACCTTTCCTAATTAAACAAGTAAAGCAAATGAAAAAGGAATGTCACAAGAAGCACAAAAAAAATACATATCTCATTCACGCAGCTTGAGCTTAAATAGGAAGGTTCAATCATTCTTTTCTTGATAACAAGGATAGTAACATCACATAATGCTAATAACATTTAGTATAAAACACTTACGGAGTGAAAAGCTCTATTCTGAAAGGAGAACCATCAGTGACTAGAGTGTACACCAAAGTTCCAAGCATGACAACACCCAAAATGCTGAAAAGTATTCTTAGGGTCACGACAGAAGAATGTTTTCTTGGTGCTGCTGTGCCATTCCTACGAAAATGTGAGTCAATTATTACCGATGATGAAAATCTAGAAATTATACATAAAATCACACAGCAAAGTAGACCCTAAAAGCTGGATTCTATATATATCATCCAGCACCTTTATTTCGTGTGTGTATTGAAGCATTTAACACAGCAGGGATAGTTTACACGGCATGGGAAAACAACAATTAATAACACAATTTACTTTAGCAACAGGAAGAAAAAAACCCTGGTATCATTTTTTGACTTCCCAAACTGTCATTCAAACTCAAGAAATCTAACCATCCTCTTATTTATTAAAGGAAGAAAATGAATATATTCATTTCAGAATCAACAGCAAGCAAAGTGATTAATCTGCATAATTACTAATCAAAGAAGATTTATTCAGAAATTAGAAGCATAAACCGGATGGCAACTAGACTCTAGAGTGAAACCATTATGCATGGATCAAGAAAATATATAAAACTTTAAAAACAATGGCAAATGTTGAGAGAACTCGACTCTGTTGTAGTTCTGTAAACATACTTGTTTGGATGCCGCAACAGAACATAATACATAGGATCCTGAGAAGATTCTTGAGATGACAGCTTCAAAAATTGCACAACAATATAGGCAGATGTAGTGATGCTGAAACAATTGAAAAACATACCAAAAAAATGGTGAAAATAAATTAGCACTTCTGAGATTCTTTTGAATGATCATAAACAACTCAGAAACTAATGATCAATCTGAGATTTTATACATAGAAAAGGAACCCTTTAACATTTTATTAGTAATATGAAATCAGAGTATTGTTTCCAGCTTTCTCCATAGGTGTACCAAATGATAGGAAAACATAAAAGAAACATTAATCTAGTAGGCCTGTTATTACCAAGAGAAAAGTACATAATTTTTCTCTCCTCAGGAAAAATTGAAGTATGAAATATGAAAAGATAACTACAATGTGACTTTCTATCAGTATAACACAAATAAACAAGATTAACTAATCTTTACATGAGTCATGAGAAAAAGCTATGATGCATTACATAAGTTCATTTCAAAGATGAAGAAATTAGAATTATCATATCCTTGAACCGCTTGTTCCACACACAATTATATAGCACTGAGAGCAACTATATTTTAAACTAAACATAAGAAACCATGACCTTTGATATCCGTTTAAACTGTGCCTTGCACGGCTATATTTAAACCAAAAGTAAGAAACCATGACATCTAATTAGATTTTTATTTTATGTGACAATAATAGCTGAACTAGGTAATATAATTTGGAAAAAGTCAGAAAAAGTAGAGATCATCTTGTCAAAAAGTTTTTGCTCATAACTCCGATAATGTAGTCTACATATTAATACTAGTCTCAGTAAAGCAATATTACATATTATTATTCAATTAAAATAACTCAAATAAGAAAGAAAATGATACCTTCCAAGGCAGACAAGCAAAACAATCCACAGAATTGAGCTGATGAAGTTTGACTCCTTGTAAGCAACCCAGATCTGATGTATAGACAATGGAAGTCGGAGCTTATGAAACTTCGCTCGAGAGGTTACTTTAACATAAGATCAATTAGGCAACGCTCTTTTAAGCATTACCCATGTTTTGGAGTGATTTTAAGTCCACGTTTGCTTCAGCTTATTTTAGAGAAACAATCACTGTTTTTTGTCAGCTTTATGAGACATTTTGAAAATTAAGTGATTATTTCTTCAAAAACAACCCCAACAACACATGCACATAATTTGAACTGATTTTGGTATCTTAGTATCACTAAATATCTTTGTTTATTCTGTCATTGCAGTGATCACTTAAAATAATATATAGATTCCTCATGGGGAAAAAAGTCGCAGTTTCAATTAAAATTATAAACGTGATACGTGTTGTCACTCAAAATCTAAATAAAATACTGAAGCAAATAACGAAGTCAAGTAGTAGTTGACTTACACTCAAAGCTACAACGTTGATATAGAAATCAATCAAAGTTGCTCCCATCCACCTGAACCAAATAAAAATTGGGGAAAAAATTGTTTCTTCCGAGAGAAAGCAGTCAACTAAGATATGCAAAATAAGTACAGTTTGGATGAACTTTCCCACTGGCATTCACAAAACTAAATAAATAAAAATATTAAACTTCATCTAACTTATGATAACTTAATTTATATTTATCTTGTTTTCATGAAAAAGTTTATGAAAACATAATTGTATGATCGTTGTATTCTATTACTAAAGAAATAACGGTGTTAATTCAGCAAAGAAAGCTAATTAAAATTAAAATTCAGTGTAAACATGCATTGAGGACGTAATTGAGATTGGATGTAGTAAGAGACAGAGAGAGGTTACGGTGTGAGGAGTTCTCTGCGAAACGGAAGACCATCGGTGAAGAGAGTATAAAGAAGAGTAGCAAGCATGAGAAGTCCCAGAACAGTGAAGAGAGTTCTCAAGGCAGTTGCCATTGAAATTTTGGCCATTGAGATTGAGAGAGAGCGTAGCAGTGAAGAAAACTAAGAACGATGATGCACTTTCTTTCTTTCTTTCTTTCTTTGTGGTTTATATGTGACCACCAACACAAGAGTGGACATGCCGTATATGCTATGTAGCAGTTCAATTTGACTTTATGGATTACGGTGATAAGGTATAGAATTGTCAATTCATTATAATATGGATACTTTAAATTCCCAAAATAAAACTTAATGAGTAAAAATATGTAATGAAAATTTTCTTTGATGTTAATATTAAAATAAATTTGAAAAATTGAAGAAAAAAGTTTTAAAAAATTAATTATATTATTTTTAATGTAATGTTTATAATTTATATATTGTACACAGCATTGTTATTTTTCTTTACAAAGTTAAATCACTAATTTTGTCAATTTGACAAGCAATAGTATAATTAATATAATTTAATTTTAAAAATAAAAAACTATTAATATTTTTATACAATAATTTTATCTTAAATTTTTATGTGATAATTTTAATATATGTTAGTGCATATTCTGGATTGTTTATAGGGCGTTTTATACCGTGATCATATGAAATATGGTTCACGGTGAGGCAGTGGTAGTAAACAGTTAGATTTAATGTTATAGAAATGAATGGCTTAGATTTAATATAACTCGTAAAACTACTTCATTTACAGAAAAGCTTCTAAAATACTCTAGTTGAAAAATAAAATTTACATTTATAATATAAAATTATATTAGATTAGATTAACTTTTATCCGATCTTAAAGAGATATTAATACAAGTTACTATTCTCTTATCCTTTAGAAAATGTGAAGTAATACAAGGCATCAAGCATTTACATTTTGTTAAATTATGTTTTGTTTTGTTTCAACTGAATCTTTCAGTTATGATCTAAATAAAATTTAAAAATTGCAGAGTCTCTCATCTCTTTAATTTTCCTTTTCTTATGCATGTTCTAGATCAGATACGTTGTTGATTGTTAATGTGTTAATCTGATCATTTGTTACTTTTACCAAATATGGACTGGAACGTTAAAATCTCTACAAATAATAACTGACAAACTCCTCTACAACCATTGTGCTGCTTTGGTTCCTTTTTAGTTCGGCCATGTCAAGTGTCCACCCATGGTCAACCTTCCGAATAATGCAAATTCTAAGCGTAATGTTAAGGATGAAGACTAAATAATGCATGACAATAACAAACATCGTATACTTCTAACACAAGCTCGTTTTGCAAAGGAAACAAAATCTACATGTGCGACGCACCACAGAGATTGAGTAGCTTTCAAACAGAATATAAACATTATAAGGTCCGTTCCACATCTCAATTTGACAATCAACGGGAAAAAAGGTTCAAAAATTATTTAAACATTCCACGGTTCATACCGCATCTCGCAGGTCGTAGTTTATCAATTGAACATGCTTTACCTTCAAGTGCAACATTCTCAAGCTCGTCCTTCCTAAAACAGGACTACAATAAATGGTACAATTATCAAAATGGCAACCTCAAGGTACACAGTTTTACTCGCACAATCAAGGCATACAGTATACACTGAATGACCAAAAAGAATTTGAAGAGTTTGAACTACAGCAACAAGGGGAGTGCAGAAAATTATTCAGTAGCTCCATATCAGCATGCACATCCACTCCTCTGCTCATTCTCTGGAACTGCCGCCTCAGGAATCCCTTGAAAATATCTGCAATTGAAATTGAATCGAGAGAGTTTGGAAGTCAGTTAAGCAGCTATCTGCGAATATCTCAATCTAAAAATAAGTAAACGCTAAATAGATTAAGGCATGAGACTCCAAAGAAGGAATAAATATTAATTCGTTCATATACTTATTCAAATAACCAATGAAGCTATATAGAATATAACTATCGTAATTATCTGTTTTATGGGATCAAGAAAGTGCATAAAAAAAAGTGGATAGTGATATTTATCAGCAGATGGGCAGTCACCACAGCTTGCATCGTGTTCCAACCTTGTAGTATATACTCGACCTCCTTGGCTTACAGTAGTTGGCACGTTGCATGTATATACACATAATGCGTTTTCCTCATAGTTCAAAATTATGAATATCACACTACACTAAAGGCTGTTTTTATTTTTCAAAACAGAAAAGCTAAATACACAAACAGGATATGTAATATTGAGGAGCAAACTCCAACTAGCTCCCTTTCCCTTTGTTCTATATGATTTTCATTTCCAACAGAAAAAAAAAAAAAAAAATATATATATATATATATCTATATAGCAGTGGCAAGAAGTCACAATCTATATTGGAGAAAAGATTACTGTAAGAATCAAGTTAAAAGCCTTATGTCATGCCCAAACATACATATCATCTCATAAGAACACAGTTTTTTTAAAAGTAATAAACTATCACCTGCATAAAGAAATAATTGAGTGCCAGGAATATAATTCATATTTTTTAACCAAACAAAAAAATCCAGGAACAGGAAGACGTTTGAAGACTCTACTAGATACTATGACTCCAGAAAAGACCAGATAATTTGGCCAATCTATTTAACACAGCATTAATAAAGCTGTTTGCTTCAATAACTGAACTTCAAACTGAAAATTGCATCTAGTAAATGGAACATTAAACTTTCGTAAATATTAATTGAATAGAACATTTATTAACATTGGAAGTTTATAGACAAAAGAAGCTTGACTGAAATGAGTAGCATTTCCCAATCAAGAAGATAATTTATCAGTTGCACTTGTGCCATTTGCATTGATACAAGCATTTTTTGCATGTTGGAACATATCGGGTGAAAGGGATCAAATATTGACCCTTGGGCATTATATGAATTGTTAAAATTATAAATTTAAAACTTGAAAGTCAAATGATCACATGAAAAAGTTGCATGACTTTAACTTGATTTGTTTTAGAATCTTCATAACTTGTTTTTCAATGTTCACATTTGGCAATAGGTTTTGGGTTGCTTCTGCTTTAGATGAATCCTGCAATTTTCTTCATTGCTTTCTAATATCTTGAACCACCCCTTCACTATCAATTTTTGCAAAAAGACTCTTCCTCAAAATTACTTTCTTTCTAGACACTACATACATATTGATTTGAAAGAGAATTTACTGAAGATGATTGGATTTTTTTCACCATAAATGGGTTTAATGTCTCAAAATTAGTAATATCAATGAAATCAATGTCTTCAATGCATATTTTGAATCTGCCCATCCACCTTTGTTTTTTCAACCTTATCTTCTCTTCCACATTCTAAAATTTCGAAGTGGTATCTCTATCTTTTTTATAGCTATCACTAGAGATGGCAAAAACAAGATGGGCCCAACAAGTCAACTCATTTAATGCACCAAAAATGACAAATTGAGCTGCAGCTTAGTTAACCATCTCAATAACCCTGAAGGTTGTGATGGGTTGGCCATTGAGTAAATTTTATTTAGTTAATGTTGTAATACTTGAGATTCTACCGAGGGTTGGGAGAAAGGTGAAAACTCGTAACTTGGAATATAAAGATCCTATGTTTTACCTAAAATGCAAATACACTTATATACAATACGTATGCATAAAAAAAGTATAAATTGAAAAAATAAACTCTAAATCACAATATTAAAACAAATTTAAAAAGAAAATTGTAATCATAACGTCATAATATCCAAATAGTATAATCATAATGACATAATGTTCAAATATCATAATGCCAAGTTAACTTATGTGGTTGACTTGAAATTCATCGGTGAAGATCTTCCCAGTATTTCTCCACCCTTTGATAGTTCAAATGCAACTACATAGTAGTTATATGAATAACATGGAGCTATTGGTTCAAAAATTGAGAGTGCAAAAGAAAATGGGGAAAGGTCAAAAGCATTGAATACATAATTCTTTATCTCTACTAGTTTCAATACTATCACTTCAATATAAATTTTCAATTAAAAATAAAGAAAAATAACATAATTAATCTAATTTCAGTTATTATGATACACACAAGAAGAAATGCCATCATCTTTAGCAAATTCTCTAACAAAGCAATCTGCAACTAGAAAAGAATATAAAGAGAATTCATAATAAAAAAAGACTATTAAGAGAAAGGCTTCTATTGCATATGCCAACAACGAAGGAGTTTTGACATTGCAGAAGCCATGCGCAATAGTAGCAACTCAAAACATGTTATCAACATGGAAATTGTTGTGAAAAACTGAAACTCTAAAAGAGAAGGGCTTTTAGATGGAGATATTCTTTGTGATGCTCAAGGTTTTCATGAGGCTAATCAATTTCTTCTGAGATAATTTATTGCCTTTAATGAACACAATCTTTTTAAGAAAATGGATATGAGCTTGCATATTGCATGTATCAATGCCAAAAGCACATTTAAGATGTAGTGTTGTGATTGATTGAGTAATTAGCATCGACCTGATTATGGGAGCAGGTTTAGGAATTTCTTTATACGAAACAGATGCTAACTCCATAAGATGGAGCTCAAAAAGAAATCAAAATTTTCAAATTAAAGCCTTTCCAAAGATGCCAGCAGAACTAGTACCACTCTTGAGTGCCTTTGACAATGGTTTGGAAAATTGCCTCAACATCTTCTTTCATATGCATAGCAGCTAATTTAAATAACTTTGGACAGATGATTATGCTCCAAAGTAATTACTCTTTACATAAAATTTAGAGACACTAATAAAATTTACATTAAATAAAAAACTTAGGCAAATAACAGAAATATGAGCCATGAAACGCATATCAGTGAACCATCTTCTATTTCTATCACTTCATTGACATTCCAACAGTGAGTGCATGTAGATATGCCTTATTACATACTAGAGTTATGTTAAATCTTAAACTACAAGTATTACTAGCATCATAGATAATAGATGGTACATGTCTTGTTCAATTATACAATACAACAACTTATATATCTGCATACCAATCAAAAGTGAAACTTACATGTCTTGTTCATGCTCATTGGCTAGAGCAGCCTTGGCAATACACAGGAATGCAGCATCAACATTGTAATCCTCTTTTGCAGATGTTTCGAAGTAGGGAATATTCCCTTTTGAAGCACACCAGTCCTTCGCTTTCTTCTCAGAGACCTACACTTAAGATAAATAAACATTTTTACATTCACAGATAAAGTAAGAAAATTTCAAAGTGTAATAATATTTGCCTACCACTCTACTATTCCCGCCGTCAATATCAATCTTGTTTCCAAGCAAAATAAATGGAAATGTCCTTGGATCGGGAGGGTTTGCCTGCATCACAACATACAAGGAAAACATAAATGTGAATAGAAAGCTTATCTAGCAAAGTCCAACATTGGTAGGTCATACATAAGAGTGAGACAATTGGTGAATGTTGTGAGGACACACTAGCTAATACCTAATAGTCAAATCAATAGATGCATTTGCGCATGTTGTGGGCACACAGCCACACACTAGGTCATATTCAAAGCAGCAAGAAATAGAGCATTTAGAAAAGGACAAGAATTACCTGTTTGAGAAACTCCTCATGCCAGTTATCAAGGGTATCAAACGACTTCATCACATTAACATCATAAGCAAGAACACAGCAATCCGCGCCTCTATAAAACGCAACTCCGAGACTTTGGAATCTCTCTTGCCCAGCAGTGTCCCATATCTATCAACCAGACACACAAAATAACATATTGAAACACGACACATTTTCAGAGCAACCCTGAAACAGAAAAATTCAAAAGAACACTGAAATACCGTTGGAATAGGAAACGAAACCCACTTGTAGAGTGACAAGTCTGTCGTCAATCTGAAGCTCTTTAGTGACAAAATCAGCTCCAATGGTAGCCTTATATTGCTGACTAAACTTCTTGTGCACGTATCTACACAGTTAGTTAAGGTCCAAACAGAGCTAAATTCCAAAAAACAAAAAACGGACGTATAAAATTATCAATAACTACAAAAAATACCATCAAAATAACCAAAAAACACAAATCTGATGAACTTTACAGATGCACTGACTATGATTACGGTTACAACTATAAAAAATGATTGTAAAACAAAGTGAATCCGAAAAGCAGTGAAAACACTACAACGCGCGGCGCGTGAGGATACTGATTCATCAACGAAGTCTTTCCCACCCTGGCAATGGCAAAAAACGAATCAGATAATGCGTTTTCAAAAGCGGTGATGCAGGGAAAACACAAAGAACGTACCCGCTATCGCCAAGAACAATGACCTTGAGCAAGGTTCTCCTCCGCAACGACATAGCTGCTAGCGGTGGGGGCGCAACGCACTCGATTGTTCCTTCTTTGGCTTCTTTATAGAGAGATTTGATTTCGAGGTCAACTGCGAGCACGAAAGGGGAAAAGGAACGCCATTTTCGATCGCTTTCTGCACTGTTCTTGTACTAAACAGATTTAGCCAAAAACAAAAAAGGAAAAATTAATTTTCCTTTAATAAATAAATTTCATGGACTAAAGAAAAATAACTGAAGGAGAGATTCTTAGAGGGTTGGTCTATTTCTCGCAACGTGGAATTTTGAAATTTACCTACGAATCATGAGAAGTTAATTTTGGAGTTTTTTTTTATTATTATTGGAAAGTTAATAGATGGGTATGTTTGATTAAATTAAATAGATTAAAAAGGTAAATAAGTTAAAGTCATAATTCAATTATAATTAAAAGAGAAGTGTTGCGATATAAAGTTACGAAGCGTGCATGAATGATGCCACATTGAGGGTGATCTATCAGATCCAATAATATCGCTGTGAGTTGTCTCCGAGAAAATAAAAGGTATCAAAATACGATACACCTAGAAGATTCCATCGCAATTATTTACTTTAATAAAAAAAATAGTCACTAATTCGATAAATAATTTTATATTAAAAAAATATTTTCTCTTTTCTTATTATCATTTATATATAAAATTATTATTATAATTTGATTTTTTACCGGATAGGTATCGGTCTGTTCCTAATCGATCATATCTCGATCATATCTCGAATAGTTGGCTGAAAAAATATTATCTTCAACCGATAACATCTCGACTTATTCATGATTATTATTTTACTTATTCTTTACCAACTAGAATAAAAAAAAATTGAAACTGTCTGAGAAATAATCGACCTTATAAGTACAATCTTAAATGAAAAAATTTAATTTATAATTAATAGAGAAGATTTAATAAAGGCATTACAAAAGTACACCCCATTTCATAAATAGTAAATATCAAATAATTTCATCAAATCTAAAAAAATACCATATATGATATTTAAATGATTTATAAGTAAATTCTCTTCCTATTTTAAATGTTTTGTTTTGGTAAAATCTTAAAATATTTAAATATATTTAAAAAAGTGAAAAGTACTTAAAAGTAAAAACTTTAAACTGACATGAATAATAAAATCTTGGATTAAGAGATCTTGTGAATTGCGAGTGGGAGAAATATTGCAGGAATCAATGTGACTATCTAAAAAAAAATTCAAATTTTACTTATTTTAAGTGAAATTCAAATTTCCCCTTATTATGATTAAAATTAATTAATTTCAATCTTTTATAAAAATGTATATCTATATAACTTATTTGAATATAAAAACATTATGATAAAATCTACTGTGAAATAATTGACTGTGTAATTATTTAATTGTAGAGGTTGTAAATTTTATTTTTCTTTTCAAATCTTCAATTTCATGTTTTTTATTTCGACTTTTCGCTTTTTTTTCTCTTTGTTTTTACGAAGAAAGTTATTTTGTTATATTTTTCCAAATTTTCGCAGCATATAAGTGAAAGTAAATTATATTACTTTCTTTATATTTTTGCACTCTTTCTTTCCAAATCCCAAAACAAACAAATGATAAAAGATGACTATTTTCATAGAGAAAAAAAAAATTATTTAAAAAATTATGATAATGGCAATTTTAATACAAGAGTTTAAAGTATTAATGGAATTTGATCTTTAAAAAAATAAAGAATAGCAATTGCTAAGAAAAATATCCAATAATGAACAAGACAATGGCATAGATGTTATTTCAGGTAAGTAGATTTTTAATAAATTGAATTTGTTAATTGTTTATCAAAATAGTATTTATGTCAAATTAATCAATTGAGTAAAATATCTTTTAAATATATTTTTATCTTTTTATATTAAAATTTAATTATATAAAATTAAAAAATCTATAAAAGAATGTAGGACAATGAAAATTAAAAATTTAACTAGAGCTAAATAAAATAAAGTAAAAATATTAATGATTGATGTTTAAATTGATAACACAGTGCCTATATATATATTTATTTATTTTTCTCTATCAATTAAATAAAATCTCTCTTCCAATTTGGTATTTATTTGTTTATTTCTTTATTGTGAAACCTCTCTACTTTTTTCCGATACTTGCTCTGAGAAAAAGATAAAATAAGATCTCATTTTAATTATATTATTGATATTTTTTTATATTTAAACGTTTGTATTTATGCAATACGCGAAGCATTTAGATATTATCTTATATTTCCCTAAAAAATAAATTATCTTATATTATGATGTTAATAAAAAAATAAGTTGAAGTTTCTCTGATAAATTAAGTATTTATTTAATTTTAAAATAAAAAAATCACATTAAAATACTAAATTACTAAAAATGTCTCTTATATTTTTTAAAATGTTTAATTTAATCATTTATATTTTTGAAGCGATTCAAAATATTCATCTATCAATTTTAAATTTAACCCTTCATAATTTAAACATATTTATAGTTTAAAATATAACAACGTATTTTTTATTTTTTATATCAAACCTAATGACAGTTTTAATAAAAATAATTTTGCAAATTTTGTAGCTTAGTATTAATTTTTCCACCTCTTATCCAAATTTGAAAATCTCATTAAAGGAAGGGAAAATCTCATTAAACAAAACCTAATTGAATCAAATGGTATGGTAGGTTATTTTCCTAGAAAGGATTCAATTAATCCAATCATTAATCCACGAGAAGCACTCTAATTAACAAGTTAATGTGTGACACCAATTTGAAGTTCGAAAAACTGGACCGAACTGGAGCATAGTGTTTGTTGGTGTCTTGACCATGGCGTCTCAACCGAGCGATGCGGAACTCATAGCCAGCTTGCAAGCCAGGGTGAAGGTAGTATGTCCATTCAATTTCTGTCAATATTCCATGTTTTTCTTTCTCAGTCAGTCTATAATTATTTTTCGTTTCTGCAACTATATATCCTAAATTGCTTTTGTTGTTGTTTGTTTCCGGAAACTGAGATAATCGTGAATAGGAAAACCAGTCATAGTGTTTGGTTAGGTTTAGGTGGTTTTGGCTTGCATTGCATCTTTGACGTGGTTTTCCCTACTGATTTGTGATTCATACTATCAGGAATTAGAAACTGAGAATGCAAAGCTGTTGTCTCAACTTGCTGATAGCTGCAGTCATGAGGTTAGCTAGTAGACTGTTGCATAGTTTTGTTAGCATTTTGTTTGTGTTTTACCTTCCTGGCAATCTTGGAGCACAGTCAGCCTGGAAAAGTTAACGATGAAAAAGAAAGAGGAAGGGAACGAAGCTGCATTCTTCAATAATTTATTTTTTTAATCTGTGATGCAGATGGAGAAAAAATTGCACGGTCCTGATGGGAAAGGCCGGGAATCTAAAGGCAACATGAAATCTGGAAAGAAGATAGAGAAAAACCCAGGTTCCTTTCTCGATACTTTCTTTAGCGGAGTACCAAAATTATATAATATTTGAAGCTATAAGCTCCACTTTCGGTTCTTCATTAGAAACTCTGTAATGTGTCTGATGAACGTCTTAACTTCTTAATTTCAGTATTTTTTTTACGCCTATGTTTTGTTTCTGTTTTTCAGTTCCAATAGTATTTTATTTTTAAATTGTTTTTGGCCTGTGTATATGTGTTTCCTCTCTTTCATTTGTTGCAGCTTTTATCAGTTTAGTAAAACAGATCAACAAATTTAAATTAGCTTTTGCATCATGATACAGGTTATGACACAAGGTTTATGAGTCATCACAGCAAGAGATATGTAGCTTTAAAAGTCATGTACTTTGGAAAAAGGTATATACTATCACTGTAAGATTGGCCTATGTTTTTTGTCATGACAATTTGCCTCATAGCTACTGTCGTAGTTATCCAGAGGTTGAGAGTCAAGCCTTTCACCTAAGCCTGTATTCCCCCCCTCCCCCCCAGTGGGGACTGGGAAAGGATTTGTTGTTTTCCATCTTATCAATTTCTGCCGTGGTGCTGATCTATACTGAAAAGACACAGCACATTTCATATACAATATTTCTTTAATGCACACAATACACACAAAATAAAATAAAATTGATTATTTCAAGATCATTCTACAATCTCTCACTCAATTATAGATTTCTATTTTGGTAAGTACTTATATATCTTCAGAGCTTGCTTTGTAGGTGACATTTGATAGATCCTTCATAATCTTTTAGCTTCCCTTGATCATTTAGTTTTTCCGTAGTTGAATTAAAGCTTTTTTCTGTTTTCTATCCCTTATCATTTTGCTTTTAGGTTCTTTACACTTTTGGTGTATATTGAATTAAATTCCATATGATAATTAATATTAAGGTTTTCTGGCAACCTGTTAAATACAGGTTTTATGGTTTTGCGTCAGAGGCACAAATGCAACCAACTGTTGAGGTTTGTTTTTTGAAAAAGACAAGCCAATAAATTTCAATCTGCACAAATTGATCATGAATACCATGAACCAGAATTTTCATTGTAGTCACAAATTATTATTTGTTCTGGATATTCCGGTTGTCAATGGGGATATTTTTGTTAAAATCATCGTATAATATTGTATGTGAATGCCTCGTTTATTTATCATTTGTCATTTTTCATGCAGTCTGAACTTTTTAAAGCTTTTGAGAAAACAAGGCTATTGCTTGGGGATAAGAAGGAGTCTCAGTATTCAAGATGTGGTAGAACAGACAAAGGGGTTTCCTCTGTTGGACAAGTAAGTTTATGCACTTAAGAGTAAAAGAATATAAAGAAAGTGCTTTCTATTAGCAATGGCTGATACATAACATGGTTAAGAAAAGATAATATGGGAGTTGATCTTTTCCATTTCTATATTAAGATACCCCCCAATAACAATCATTGCGCTACTTAAGAGTAAAGACCTATACGGAAAATGCAATGCTAGAAAAGATAAGGTACTTTTGCTGAGCACCTCAATAGGTATAGAGAGGACTAGCGAGGAAATTTCTGAACAAGTTAATACATTATAATTAACATCAGCTCTTTTATCTTTGGGGAACACCTACGTATGGGGGATATGTACTTTCCTGACTCAATTAATTTTATTCCCTTCCACTCTATCACATGTAAAGTTCCATAATTTCTTGGGACCATTACATTTCTTGAAACCTGGATTAAGACATGTAATTGAATTGGAGTTTTTGTTATTATTACTAGACTCAGTTCACCTGTATTCTTTAAATGGTCAAAAGAATTTGTAGCCTTGATTCTTCTAGGGTTTATTTATGTAATAGATTTATTTATCCAACTTCGCACCTAGTTCCCAAACCATAGAAATTATCCTGAAATTGCCCCTTTGGAAATCTACACTTACTTCAAAGGTTTTAAGTCTTGATTCTGGACAGAATTTCTCAGTAAGATGAGTAGTAATACTATATCACTAATTATATGTTGCAGCTTCATTAATCAAATTCGGATTTACCTTCATGTAGGTGTGGATGTGCTATTGTAGGTTTGAAAGGAAAAAGAAATATTTATGCCTATATTAAGATCCCACATTAAATGGAGATAAGACCAATTTAGTCGTTATAAGTCTTGGGTAGTCCTCTCCTTACTAGCCGGGTCATGTAAAGTTGAGTTAGGTCCTACTAAGCCTAAAATGCAGGAAGTTGTTCAACCCTCTTAATTTGGGGACTCCTATTAACTTATGGTTGGGAGAATACGTATTCTTCCTGTCTCTAGGATATTCTGTGTTCATCTATCTAAACAATAAAATCTGATAACAATGATAAAAGTTTTGCGCAATCCTTAATATTTTATTTTTTGGAATCTGTTGATTAAAAATAAAATTAGAAGGTTGTTTTGTTGTATGAGGAAGTTGGAGGAAAGGGAGAGGGAGACCAAGAAGCACATTTGAGGAAGTCGTTTGGAGGGATCTCATGGTAAACAATATCTCTTACGATTTGACCTTTAACCGAGCTTAATGGTGTTGTGTGATCCATGTAGATGACCTCACCTAATAGGATAACGCTTTTGCTGTTGTATTTCATTTTATGAGGTCATTGATGTGGGTAGGTTAAATGTCAGTGCCAAATTTCTAATTGTTGTATTTCACTACTTTACTGTTGATTAGTGGAGCTTCATACAATCTGTCAAATTATTGTTTAATTGGTTCTGATGATGGCAACATCTTGAAGCAGGTGATAGCACTATTCCTAAGATCAAACCTCAAGATATCTGCAATAAATAGTGGAAATTCTGGAGAAGTTGTTTCGTGTGAGAAACATGGTTAGTAGAATAATTTTTTTAAAATGAAACTTTTTTGTTGCTTCTGATTTTCATTATTTTCTAGAGGATTTAATCTTGTTTGATTTTCCTTGTTTACACACTTTTTCATCATAAAGTGAACCTGATAGACAATTGGCACATGTGTAATATAGGAGAAGAAAGGAGGGTGAGCCCAATGTAAGGGCCTACAAGTTTATGAGAGAAGAAAAAAGAATGATATTATATTCAAGGTAGTGGAGGATTCTATTAGTGGACAGAGAAAATGATAACTAATGGAGGCATGTGGGTAGCGGGACAGGAGATTTGGGTATCTTTTGGGGAAAGGTGGGGGGGTGACATTACGTGAGGGCAAGGAGGGCACAAAGAAGAGGTTATGGAAAAATTGTACAGGCTTTGAAGGTAGACTGCACACCTGTGTGACAGTCTTATTTTCTTTTTCTCTGCTTCAAATGTTCTATTTCCAGAGGTTTAACTGGGCAGGAGCCTTTTCTCCCTTTCTTTAAACCTATTAATACTCAGAATTTTCAGTTTATATCAGAGTCACATTTAATCAATGAAACGAGTTAATGCTTGTGAAATTAGACTTGTACTGCTGAATCTGATAGTCCCATTAATAATTAATTTCTTAATTTTCCCCCAAAATTTTGTATAATAAATTTAGAACTAAAATTCAATTTAAATCTGTATACAATCAAGAGTAGCTTGTGTGGCTGTATTAAGGATTGGATTTTATCTCCCTGCATTCTCTTTCCTCTCCTATGAAAGATTAAATTTACAAATAATATCAATTACTTATTCTGAATGATACTACATAAATAGGGAATCCTTCTCTGAAATTATAATTCTGACACAGTTCCTCCGAATTGAGCTTACATAATAGTCTTCCTTTTTTCTTCACAAGCAGAAGGAGGTCTATTAAGTGATGTAAGGAAAGTTGAGTTTTTCATCATATTTGAATCCTTATTTCTTCTTGTAGTTTTTAAGGTTTTAGGACCTGAATTTAAGTAGAACAGGATGAAGAGACCTGTGCTTGATGGTCTTCTATCTTACTATTATGAATTGAAAATGTCATGGTAGAGGTTTCTTTTTTATTATATTGTAATGTTAGTGACAGTTATTCCATGCTGAGTACTGACGACTGACCTAATTTTTTTATGTAGAAGGGGAAATAGATTATGTTAGGGTGCTCAATCGAGTCCTTCCAAATGACATACGAATTTTGGGCTGGTGTCCTGCTCCTGTTGATTTCCATGCAAGGTTTGTATGCATTCTTTAAAACTTTGCCTTCAATTTATAACTTTGTTTTGCTGGTTTTTGAATATTTGTTAATTATTTTGTTTGTTAAAACTTAAAAGCAATGGATGTATTGTATGTTATGTTTTGTAACTAATTTATTATTTGGAATTTAAATTTAGATAAATCTTTTGTTTGTTATTTGATAATTAAGTTACGAAATAACATTTTTTTTTAACTAGAATGAAGGTGATGATTTTGAGTTTTGTCATCTTAGTAACCCAAAAGGTATGGGAATGGATGCTAAAGTTAATACCCTCGTGCTTATGCTGTAAAAACAAAGTTATCCCAGAATTAGATTACTGATCCCATGCAAAAGCACAGTGGGCAAAGATAATAGAAAACAATTTCAATGCAAAAATATTAATAATAAGCCTAAAAAATAAGAGTAGGTGGGAAAAAATTAAAACAAAGATTGACACTTGTCCTATTGTTTGGGTAGTTTTATTATGTATTTATATAGGCTGAACCAAACATGCACAATTTTACTCGTGTTGTTCCAGTGGATTTTCAGCCAGCCTAGTGACAACTGAAGAAGATCCTTTTAGTGATTTGTAACTATAATATTAGTGAGTTAGAATTTCCATTTTGGAGGGAGGAGGGTTGAACTTTTGAGATTGTGGTTAAGATAGTTGTTTGATAAGAAATTATTTTGAAAAGCTTATGATCTTGAACTGGGCAGTCAGACAAATACACTACGAACTCAGCTCATTGTAGTTTTTTCCTTTAACAGGCAAATGGATTATGAACTTCAATTACATCAGAAATATAGAATTTGTAATTTCACTCTATAGAATAAGTCGATACAAATGGGGTAGGATTGTGATGCAAGCTGAATTGTCTGTATTTGCTGACACTAACCTTCATATTGTGAAGATCTTGCAATAAGTTTAATTTAACTCTTTATTTAATGAAGGTTCATATTGAATTATTCTATTTAGTTATCGTAATCCATGTTTGCTTTGTCAGGTTCAGCTGTTTAAGCAGGGAGTATAAATATTTCTTTTGGAAAGAAAAATTGAACGTACAGGTAGGAAATCAATTTTGCTATGCAGTTATATAATTTCTTGAACCTTGTTTTGTCTTTTTCTTTTTCTCTTTCCTGTTTTCAATCACTTTAAAGATTTTAGAAGCATATGAACTGTAACACTTGTCACTGATTCATGTCCCATTAGGCCATGGAGAGCGCTGGAAACAAACTTGTAGGAGAACATGACTTTAGAAACTTCTGTAAAATGGATGCAGCAAACGTGCACAACTACAGGCGGCACATCACATTGTTTGAGATTTCTCCTACAGATGTGAGGTTAAGATTGGTAGACATTTTTCTTACCCTCATCCTTGTTTTTCTGCGTATGCATTTTTACTGGCAAGAAACATGTAGGAAACCAACCCTTGAAAAATTTATGTAAATTGGATGTTTCAAATGTGCTTCACTATCAGAGTGTTAGCTTATCTTAATATTCAATAGAATTGAGAAGCTAAGATTAGCAGAAAATGAGCAAGTTTTTGGGCTTGAAGTCAACGTTTTTCCCCATTTACCTGCAGGTACAATGGTAATCAACTTTGGGTGATTAAAATTAGAGGTAGTGCTTTTCTATGGCATCAGGTTCGCTGCATGGTTGCTGTTCTATTCATGGTTGGCAAAGGTCTTGAATCTCCAAATGTGGGTACTTGACACCCTCTTTATATAAATCATTTTGAAATTTTGTTTAGTTGTGTTGCTTTATTTGTCCTATAGGATTTAAAACTGTAGATAATTTTGTTTGATTGCATCAATAATGAATCTTGGTTCTTCTAACTTACTTTATTGTAGATGAATGTGGCAATCAAACAAAATCATCTAATTCTATTGTGTACAGCTAGAACTAGGATCTGCTGTTATTTTTTTCCTTTTTTAGGTACAACATTATAGGTCCAAATCAATATAGAATATCTTCTCCTAATTCTTAGGTCCAAATCAGTACTGAATATCTTCTCGTGATTCTTGCGTCCAAACAAGTGTAGAATCTTTTCTTCAGATTCTTAGGTCCAAATCAATGTACAGAATCAGCCTTTTATCTCTATTTATTTACCCTCATTCAACCAGTTCTATACGGGGTAAATTCAATTCACATTTTCTATATGATACCAAAGCTTAACTTGATTCATCCCTAACCCGAATGCCAGTCGCACCATGGAAAGACTATAGTGTTTGCTCAAGGGGGAGACTGGTGAGCTGCTCAACGAAAGGGCCTGCTCTCCCTTGAAAGGACCAAACTTCATCCAATTGGAGAGGTCAGTTCGTACTTCCCTCCAACTAAAAGTAAGGGAGGGGTACATCTCAGGAGACTCTAAACAACCAGCCTTATAATTGTTTTTATCATCTTGATGTCTGAATTGAGGTTTTGATAGTCCTGTCAAACATCTTTGATATTTTCTTCAATTAAGTTACATATTTTACCTTAATGTTCTTTTTATTAGTTTTCCATAATTAATATTATTTTCTTATTAACATTTACGTTTTATTAGTTTGTCAAACAAACACATAATGAGGGACAAGTTATAATTAAAATGTGGGTGATGGATCCAGATAGGGGTTTATAGGTAGTGAGTGAAGGTACTGGTATGCAAATGCACAAAGGAGGTGAGGTGAATGCTAACTTCCCATGAGCTAGTTCTTGTGGTTGGTTGAAAACTGAGTACATGGTTGAGTTTGTCATTGTTATCCTTAGTGTCACCTTGTCTCATGTTTTTCTGTATATATATATATATATATATATATATTATATATAAGCATTGCATTGCAATCCTAGGACAATTCATCTCTACTCATGGATTTCTTATTTTGTAGTTTGAGATGATAAGTTTTCATGCTTAAATTTGAAGGTGATTGATATGCTACTGGACACTACTAAGATCCTAAAGAAACCCCAGTACACTATGGCTTCGGAGGTTCCGTTGGTTCTTCAGTCCTGCGAATTTGATGACATTAAGTTTATGTGTTCATCAGGTATTTCTGATTTGTAAGAGTTTTAAGTATGTTGGCTGATGGGTTGGTTGGCTTCCTTTTAGTTAGTTAACATTATTGCCATAAACTTCGGTTACATTCAAATTCTAATATTTTCTTCTTTGCTTGACTATTGTGTCTTTTTAATAACTTGAATTTATTCATTTGATTGCATATCCTAGATGCTGGAGATGCGTTGCGGTTACACTTGGTGAATGAATGCCAAATTTACCAGCTTCAAGCTACAATCTTTCACGAAGCTCTTCTTAACTGTGTGCCTCTATCAAATGGTTCTGCAAATGCGTTAGCAAATTACTTCCCAATTACTTTGCTTACTTTTATTTAACGTGAATCCGTGATCTATAGGCTTATAATCCTTCATTTTCCAGATCAAAGCTTGCTGTCTTTTCAAGAATCCAAGAAGAAAGTTTCCCATGTCCCTCTTATGTCACGACCAACTGAGCGTGAGTTCTGTCTCCTGCAATATTTTGAAAATTATGTAAAAATTACTTAAATGCATGCTATAAATGGAATATGAATGATTTGTTTTCTTTCAAGCTCCATACCAAATTATTTTCAAAAAATATATTTCTTAGCTCCTCCACTCTGACTGCTTTCTTGTCTTGTTTAATTAAATCTAGCATCATATGAAGAACGCCGTGCCAAACTCAAGACATGAAGAATTCGTTGGTCAACTCCGTTATATAATGTTTTTTGCGTGAGCATTTGCATACTTGATTTTGTATGATTATAATTTTGTAAAATTGATTTTGGTCAAAATTTAGTAAGTCTGAAGGGAAGTAATTTTAGTATAATGTTATTTTGAATACGTTGGCAAAAATAATTTTTAGATGTGTAAATTGTCATTAAAGGGTATCTGTACACCATTAAAGTAATATTATAATATTAAATTATGGGATTATTTTTGTCTATGAACGCACTACTGGGATGTTTTCCTCTGCTAAAGTAACATAATGTGCGTCCATCAAAACCATGATTTTGAATGCCGAATTGAGTCTGCACAGTTCAAACATGGCAAAATAAAAAGGTTATGTTTGCACGGGGTGAGTAAATTTTACTTTTCTCCGGACACGGATCTGGATTTTTAAGGTGAGTAATTCAGTTTTTTGGTTTTATCCTCTTTTAGAGAATAGAGTAAATAATCTCAACTATTAATGAGAAAATAAGTAGTTGGTGTTACGTTTGTATGCGTAACAAATCATGCATATCTGTGTCAACCATTGATTTTCTTAGTTCATCTTTAATCATTTTAGGAGGATCAAATCCTCCTAACTCATACCTTCAACATGGATTGGATTGTTAAGTGATCAATTTTTTTTATTGACTTCAGGGTTTGGTTTTGTTGAGTTTGCTTGTTTTTTACGTATTATATGTGTGTTGGCTGGCTTTAATCCAAGCTTTTTAAAATTGGGGCGTATCATCTGGTTTGACTGAAAATACTAGGGATTCTAGTTCAAATATTAATGAAACTGGTCTTGTAAAAAAGGGAATAAAGATATTTAATGTGGTTCCAAGTTTTTAAAATAAAAAAATAAAAAAATAAAAAAAATAAAAAAATAAAAAAAATAAAAAAAATAAAAAAAATAAAAAAATAAAAAAATCAGTTTAAATAACTATTTTTGTTTTTATTTTATTATTGTAGGAGTAAATTTGTTATTCTTAGTAAACATTGATATGTATTATGAAACCTTAAGACTCATGTATTGTGGTATTTTTGTCAGACTCAAATATAAGTAAAAAAAGAAATTGTTAAGTCAATTGAAAATTAATGATAGACAAATTAACATAATTGTGAGTTCATAAAAATAATTTGATTGCATCTGGGAGGTGAGATGACTTTGGTAATACAGACAAAGGCTAGTTCCCAATACTTTGCTTGTCCATGTCTCCAATGTTGGGTGCCTTCAAGCTAACTCCTAATCTGGCAATCACCATGTGGCAAAAAGTTGAACCACCCAAACAACTAAACCCTTTTCATTCCTCTTTCTCGGTGATGGCGGGTTAATCATGGCCCTCTGCTTGTTATCATATGTATGGGTAGGCATGGTCGTAGTCGCTTACTATTCATTCAATTTGAAAATGAAATCCATTAGTACCATTGTTTCAATAATGATTCGTGAGTGGAACCCATGTCTACCTAAAAGTTTCTAACTCCGGATTACAGACTCTGTTCACTTAATTAAAGTTAAAGAAAGAAACATCCTCAATATTTTTTCTTCATTTTTCTTTTTAAGCTATCTATCCTTTCAATCTATCTTCTTCTATTTTTATATCAATAATTAAAAATAATTTTGCATTAAAATTTAAATTATTTGTTATAATGATTTATTATTAATTTAATTATGTTTTATACAATGTATAATATAAAATACTAATTTATAGTAAGTTTGACTACATGACTTTTATCTAAAAAGTCATATATTATCTAAACAACAGGTCTTAATCAATGTCTAAAATTTAAAATCCAGATATAATAAATTCTTATTAGAACATGTTAACATAACAGGGTGAGGGTTTTAAATTTAAGATTTAGATTTTGAATATATTTATTAATTTTAAATTTAGTTGGATAAAATATGTTGTATAGTGTTGAAACTAAGATACTAGTATTAGTATGATTGGATTTCTTAAAAAAAAAAAAATATTAGAACCCAAATATTACTATATTTTTTTAGGTCCAAATATTGGACAAAAATCAAATTTAAACAAAATATTCTTTTGAGTACAAGGAAGAGATAGAAGAGGTGGAGGGAAATTCGGATAAAAAAAAAAAAAAAGAAGAAAGCGAAACAAACTTAAAATCTCTTGACACGAATTGTCCCTCACTCGCGTCGCGTTCTGTGATATGCATGTTTGCGTTGTGTAAGCTCTGAATTTGAAAGAAGAGAGAGAGAGAGAAATGGAAGCTGCGATGGGACTGATGCGGAGGATTCCGCCGAAACACACAGAAACAGCTCTCTCTGCGCTTCTCAGCCTTATGCCTCACCACTCCTCCGATCTCCTCTCTCAAGTCGATCAGCCCCTCCAGGTCTCTCTCTCTCTCCCCCTCCCTCTTTCCAATTTTTGTCCCAATTTCTTCACAGAGTGCCATTTCGGGAACCAAAAATAATTCAATTACAATAATTACTCTCTCTTTAAATAGGGTTAAAGTTAATTTTGGGTGGAGGATGAATGTTGTGTCGCGATTTGCTTTCCCAACTGTTTTTGTAAATTGTTGATGACAAAAGCAGGTTCTGTGCGATATGGAATGCGGGAAAGAGTTCATTCTGTGTGAATACAACAGAGATGCAGACTCTTACAGGTTAATTTTTCATAATCATCGCTATATCTGCTTTGTGCTGGATTCAATATGCTTAGTGTTTGTCGTCAAGCATGTTTCTGTATTTTTTATTTTTTGTGTGTCTACTTGATCGAGGAGCTTTTGTTTCCTTTGAAGCTAAGTTGGGTGTGACATTTAGTCACTATTTTTTATTGGAGTCATTGCTAGGATCAGGTAATGAAGGAATGTTACATCTAATAATCCTCAACCTAGTTTGCTATAGCATTTAAATGTAAAACATTTGCATTTTTCTTTTAAAAATGGATTTAGGTCTATTTACGTAGATGTAAAGGTATATAAAGTTCGTTGTGTCTGGAAGAAAATCAGACAACGAGAGGGGAAATGAAAAAAATGAATTTTCTTCCATGAATAGTATATGGCCAATTCTATGCTTTTTAATGTAAGGAAAAAAAATTGGATGTATTTACTGGCCTTTTGATGAATATGGCTGTGTAGTAGAAAAATAACAGAATATTTTATGGAAAGCTCGGTCTTGAAATGGAGACCAGTACAAATATTTAATTCTGTGTTGCTAAGTAGTTCAGTTCAGCTCCTATCCTATAGACAGATCTGTTATTTATTTCCCGTGACTGTTCCTCCATATTTTCCTTTTTAATGTGTTTACTATTCAGGCACGGTTTAAACTTATTGTTGTCTGAATGTCTCTGCAGATCGCCTTGGTCGAATAAATACCATCCACAATTAGAAGACGGGTCCCTGCCTTCTTTACAGCTGCGGAAGCTAGAAGTTGAAGCAAATGACATATTTGCAATATATCGTGACCAGTGAGGTCCTTTACTTACCTCATCTTTAGAGCTTATTGTTGTTTTTAGATGTCTTATTAAGAAACCTAATTTTGTGTGTTCTTTCTGTCTATCTGAATACAATTATTTAGTTATTTTGTTTTAAAACAATATGCACCATTAATGGATAATGTCATAGGTATTATGAAGGTGGCATTTCATCAGTTTACATGTGGGAAGATGATAATGAAGGTTTCGTAGCCTGTTTTTTAATAAAGAAAGGTGGGCCTGTTATTTGAGTAAATTCTAATGGAAGACATTACTTGTACTTTTGACCTTGTTTCTGATTTTATATTTTTTGCAATTCCATGATTGAAGATGGCTCAAAGACGGGGCAGGGTCGTCGTGGATATTTAGAGGAAGGAGCATGGGATGCTATACATGTTATAGAGGTGAAGTATCATTCCATTGAAGACTAAGCATTGACAAATGTAGCTAGAACAATTTTTAATGCATTGAGAAACTATAACATCTCCATTTAGCTCTAATTTTCTGATTCTTGCGTTTATTTCAGTAATTCTTCTTAGCCCTCCTTTTTTTTTTGTTAATTTAGGTGGGACCAGAGGAAGAAGAAAACACTAATTATCGTTTGACCAGCACAGTTATGCTGACTCTAACTACAAATAACGAAGCATCTGGAACTTTCAGTTTATCTGGGTCAATTAGACGTCAGGTATGTTCAATCAGAATTAGCTAATGTTGCATGTTGGCAAATTAGATCATTTAGTTAACTGTTGCATGCTCATTTTCTTTTTGCCTTTCTTGAGAGGCCACGTCATGAACAGTGCACCTTGATTGAATATTGATTTAATTACATATTTTTTGTTTTGAAAAAGTTCATATATCTATATGCTTTCTTGCCTTCAGCACGAGTCAGCTTTTTTTCTTTTTAGTTTTAATCCTAAATTATTTTTTCCTTATATTTTAGATGAGTATGAGGCTATCAGTTGCTGATGGACATCTTTGTAACATGGGAAGGATGATTGAAGAAATGGAGAGTAAGCTGAGGAACTCATTAGATCAGGTAATGTTTTTATTATAGGATTCAACCTTCAATTGAATATTCGTATTCAAGGTTATTTTCTTTACCTTTTCTTTTACTTGTTCTTTGGTCGGGGAAGGGTTTTTGGGTATTTATAAATTACAGGTAATCATCTGTATGTATGTTATAATAACACATGTTACAGGTATACTTTGGGAAAACAAGAGAAATGGTTTGCACACTGAGACCACCTTCTGAAGTGTCACAGATGAGAATGCCCGAGAGCTGATGTGCCGGTACATGGTGTAGAAGAGAGAAATTTACTTTGTTTTCTTCATCATATGTTTTAGCTTATTTGCAGTAGGTAGTTTAACTACGGTTGGTTGTTCGGATGGCCACGTTTTACAGAGGTAGTTCTGTTTGTTGTTTGAGTGTCAATTGTTGTCTTCTGTAGTAGATAAGCATCATGTTTGTTGTTGATACTTGAATGATGATGATTCAACGAAGCAGTGAAATCCCAAAACTTGTTCCGACGAGAATGCCTGAGATGTGGATTATTTTATCATTGTTGTTATTATTTTATAATTAGGATTGGGAATGAAATTGAACACCAGCCCGAGTAAGGTAACATTGTCCAGAATCATGGGCACGGCTGCCAATTTTGATACCGATGTATATATTCAATAGATTTTTATGTATTTTTCTTCTCTGTCTGAATTTGAACAAATCGGTTGGATTTTGTAGGAACCCATCACTAGACTAATCTCCCAATACGTTTAACCCTAAAAACTGAGCTTGTCAAATTCTGTGCATATGATATGAATATGAAACCTTTTGACATTGTCATTTCTTTTTTTTTTTTTTTTTACCCATTCTCCAATAGTTGCTTATCTTATCCCCAATGCCAGCCCAAGTTAAAGCAGATTTTTTGACATTTCTTTTTGATTATTTGGTGTACAGAATATACATTCAAATCAATTTTCTTCGACACAATAATATTTTTTTAATATTTAGTTTTTTACGAATAGAAAAGAAAGGTTTAATGCATTTGACAGAAAGAAAATGACAAAAATAAATTAATTATAAAAATGAAAAAAATATTGTAAAATAGTATATAAATCAAGTAAAAATGTTTTCTGTCATAGCAGTATCGTTATCATGGGATCTTCCCTGTTTACTATCATTTAGATTTACTTAGTTGTTTTGTCTCTAGTGATTAATTTCCCGTACTATTTGAGTCAAATTCAACAATTATAGAGAATTGATTCTGATAATTAAAATATTGGTATATTTTTATGATAATGATTAATTAGTCTGACTATATTTATTTATGTTTTTTTTGCTAATTCTAGTTGTAATACGAGTATAATGATGAAATGCACTTTTTTTTCTACTAATCATTAAGTTTTAAATTATGATAATAATGTTGTGGACTAAATTTGGCCCAGTTACCGAATATAAGTTTTAAACATGAGACACCCATAAATTTTAATGCTTACATTGTATTTTTTTTCACTATTTTATCATCAAAATTTGCATGTTTTTCAAAAAAATAATAATATTAATATATTTAACATTAATATAATTGATTAGGGAAATGGACTAACCAAACTTATCAATGGAACACAATCTTTAACCACTAATGGAGAAGTTTGGAACTATCAAATCAAATTCGTTAAATTATGAAGAACATAAAGACAAGGATGAACCGACAAGGGTCTCTTTCAAAGAAGCTTACCAATGAACATGATAATAATAGAATCTAATGCGCTGAAATTTCTCTTCACAATCCACACATATTAAATTATGGGATTGATCTTTCCAAAAACTCAAAATATCATTCAAAAACAATAACAAATATTGTTTTATAGCATCACTAAGAATTGAACTTTTAATAAATAGTCAAAAGAGTTCTAAAAACAATTAATCTAAAAATATGTATAGATAAAAAAATTTCATAAATAAAATAAAAATAATAAATTTTTTATAAATTAAAATTAACTATACATAAAAAATATTTTATATATTTTTTAATTTATATATAAATTAATTTTAACTTATAAAATATTATTTTGTTTTATTTGAAAATTATTTATAAAAAAACTTGTCAAAAAGAATAATATCTTAAATTATTGTAACTTTATACGTAGTGCTAGTTTGGTCAACTATGGATCACAACATCAACTCGTGGGTCGAACACGCCTAGCAGATAAAAGTGACCGTGCCAGCTTTTGACAAATTTGACTCTCACAGATTATCACACAACCAAATGTCTTATAAATTCATCAACCATCACCTTCATACATTCATTCATTCATTACCTTTATCGCTTCACTATTTCATTCTTCATAATTTCTCTCTCCAGTGTTAAGTTAAATATATTCAATTCATGGAGCATAATAGAACTTGGAAGTTTGTCACACTCATGTTGGTAGTCACAATATGTGATGCACAATTGTCTTCTACCTTTTATGACACTGCATGTCCCAATGCACTTAGCACTATAAGAACTGTCATTCGTAGTGCAGTTTCTAAGGAGATTCGCATGGCTGCCTCTCTCATTCGCCTTCATTTTCATGACTGTTTTGTTCAGGTGCGTGTGCTTCAATTAATTGTTGATTTTTTAATTAGTCGCACGTAATTAACTTGCTAATGTTAATTTGTACTGTATGTATGTGTTAGTAGAATCATAAACAATAATAACTGAGGATCAATTCACACATGCATGCAGGGTTGTGATGCATCAATTTTGCTTGATGATAGCTCCTCAATCGAGAGCGAAAAGAGTGCACTTCAGAATGCAAACTCAGTAAGGGGATATAACATCATTGATCAAGCAAAAGCTGAGGTGGAGAAAGTATGTCCAGGAGTTGTGTCATGTGCTGACATTGTAGCTGTAGCAGCACGTGATGCATCATTTGCTGTAAGTTTGAGTAGCATAAGTAAAATATAGTTTTGTTGTTTCAAGATATCTGCATATAAAAACACATGTTTCTATAGTTCTTGAAGAAGAATATGTAACATACATCAATTTTTATTAATGTAAGAACTAAAAATTTATCAAGTAAACATATTTCACTGCTTAATGCAAAAGTCTATAATGATATATGATTTCTATTCTTCATGATCAGGTGGGTGGTCCATCATGGACTGTGAAGCTTGGACGGAGAGATTCAACCACTGCAAGCAAAAGTTTGGCTACTAGTGACCTTCCACTTTTTATAGATGATCTTGACACTCTTATCTCTAGATTCATTAAGAAGGGACTCTCTGCAAGAGACATGGTTACTCTATCCGGTAATTAATTAGTCATATATGTTCTTAAGCCTCACAAATTTAAAAACATTTATAGTTTTATAATGAAAGTTTCTAATAAAAAGTTTACAGTTATATAAGAACTAAAACAAGGGGATTAGATGGTGAAATTAAAAAGAAGATAGGGACCAAAAATAGGTAAAGAAAGTTATGTTTTATGTTTATAAATTTTAAGTGAGGTCTTATAAACATGCAGGTGCACACACAATTGGACAAGCTCAATGTTTCACATTTCGTGGAAGGATATACAACAATGCAAGTGACATTGATGCAGGATTTGCTAGCACTCGTCAACGTGGTTGTCCATCTCTTAGCAATGATGACAATGATAAGAAATTGGCAGCACTAGATTTGGTGACACCCAATTCATTTGATAACAACTACTTCAAGAATTTGATTCAAAAGAAGGGTCTTCTTCAATCAGATCAAGTTCTATTCAGTGGAGGATCTACAGATTCTATTGTGACCGAATACAGCAAAAATCCTACAACCTTTAAATCAGACTTTGCTGCTGCAATGATAAAAATGGGAGAAATTGAACCATTAACTGGTTCAACTGGAATGATAAGAAAGATTTGCAGTACTATCAACTAAATGCTTGGACATGTAAATAGTTTGCCTTGTTTAAAATTTCTTAAATTATCAATTCATTTAATTGTATCAGATTTCTCTGTTTCATTGATCAAAAAATTCTAAGTAAGTTTCGCTGCTTCTCTAATTTGATTTGTTTTTGAGCATGAAGTGTTAGTGTAGATACAATGGGTCTTTTCTACATATTTGAAAGTCATCGAATCCCCTTTTGTATCACTTTTTTGTGACAATTATTCTGTAATTCATATTACTCGTAATTTCAACTTCCATGATATATCAAGTTGAACTGTCATATTATTTTAAAGCTCTACCAATACTTTATTCATCTTCTACCCTGTCCGTTCAGCACCACAACTGGCTGACATCCATATAAAATTTCTTATACCTGCACCATCTAATATATAATAAGATTTTGAGATTCTATTAAGTTGTCAGATTTTATTAAATATGAATAAATTAATTTTCCTATTTTTTTGAATTTGAATTCTCAATTTATTAAATACCACAGCTGAACTCGTGACTAGTAAATAGATTCGCGAGTTTGCCAGTGAACGAATCTATGCAATGCGTTTTCAAACAAGACAAGCGAAAAGAACGACGTTCCGATTCGCATTTCCGCTGCCGTTTGCAGCTCCATCATCGCGCAAAGAGGTAAGCTCTTCATTCTTCCATCCCTTCGTTTTCGTTCTCCTATGTTAAACTTGATCTTCATTCTCTTCTGTTCTTCGTTTTCTATTTAATTGGTTATCTTCTGTTTTGTTTGATTATGTCATTCTCTACTTTTTTTTGTTTTCTCTTATCTTATAAGAATTTATATTTTGTTTATGTATTGTATAAATTTATTTATTTTAAAGTAGTTTTAATTTATATAGTAATATCATGCATTATTAAATGTAATTATTTTAATATTATAACATTGATATTACGACATTTATATTTTTTTATTAAATTATATCTGGTTTCTTGTACCCTTTTGTTGATGTGAGAATGTCGCAAAGAAATTATTTACATAGAATCAGAATGAGATCTAAATGAATACGTGTGTATTTAATTTTTTTGGTGCAGGAACCTTGGAAGTCACATGGGCATGAGCGAAATGGAGCCAGATGAATTCAGTTAAGTTACAAGTGCTTAATTTCTCTGCTTAAAAGAACTTAGGCTACTCACCATTTAAATGGAAGTATTGTAGTTTCTAAGATTGTAAGCTTTAACTCTAAGTTTCTCTTATAATTCTCAACTTTATAAAAAATCATTCATTTTAGTTATTTTTTACTCAATCTTTTACTTTCGCTCTGCAACAAAAAAGATTAAAGTGAATCTTACAAAATTAAATTTTTATCTTGGTCATCTGTTTTTTACTTATCTGTTTTTACGTAACATAAATTTGCATCTTGGTCATAATTTTAAAAAAAAAAATTACTTTAGATTCCTACCTTAAAACCAATTTATTGAAGAAGTCCTTCCCCCAACGAAATTATTAGCAGAATTTCAAGCAGAAAACTGGAACCATTCAAGAAGCATAAATGACAAATTTTCTGTACCATGTGAAGTCCACTCATTAGAAATACATGTCAGTTAAGAGTTTTCTGACATTTCTGACAAATACATCTGTATTTCTAAAACTGTAGATACAACAATAGCCGATTCAATGAAACATTAGTTCCTCTCTACCTCCGAACTCTCAAATTTCCACATTAGCAGCATCCTTGTTTTCATCTTGGAAGAGATGAAAATCAATCAGTAACCATTGGAATTTAGAAGTACAAGAAACAAAGAAAAAATAAAGGGGTGGAATCAACTTTAATTTGCAGACTGTTTTATTAGAGGTTGAGAGGTCTCTCCCATCTCCTGAGGTTGGCTCTTCACCACCATCAGTTGTGCAACCACTTCCTTCATTTTGGGGCGCTCTGATGGGGAAGAGTTCACACAAAACCCAGCAATTCCAAGTGTCTGAAGCATCTCTTGCACCATTTGATCTGGTAGACCTTGCAGCTTGTATTGATACAGCTGATTTAATTCCTCTTCACCCATTCCACTATGCGTTGGCCATCTCCAACATGGGATTCAACAGTACTGCGACGACTTAGTATCTCTAGTAAAACCACCCCGTAACTATAGACATCACTCTTCTCTGTTATGTTCATGGAGCAGACATATTCTTCGCTAGTGATAAAATATGGAAAGTATTTAAACCAATAGCATTAAATAACAAATATGGATCTCCACATATTCCTCAGCTTGAACTGAATGTCTGTACATTGTTTCTACTTGGGATGTCATATAACAAAAATGACAAAATAACGGCATCGATTTTGTCAATTATGTAAAGCATGTAAGAGAGGTTAAAAAAAGTAAAGAAAGCTAAGTGGACTTGCCTGGGGCAATATAACCATAGGAACTAGCGACTCTGGACATTGCATAAATGATAATTTGGTGAATCCATTAGCTTTGCAAGACCAAAATCTGCCAGATAAGCCTCAAATTTGGAGTCTAGAAGTATGTTATTGCACTTGACATCTCCATGAAGAATTGCAGGGACACAATCATGATGAAGGTAAGCTTGACCTTGAGGTGATCCAACTGCAATCTTGTATCTTATTTCCCATTCTAAGTTCCTGTTCCCTTGTAAAAGCTGTCGCAGATTGCCATTTGGGATGAAGTTATAGAGAAGAAGAAGATTAAACTCCTGTTAGAATAATATAACCTATGAGCCTCACTATGTTCCTATGCCGAATGTAACCAAGAATCTGTATTTCTGCAGCAAAAGAATCCACTATTTCATCTGCTTTGCTTGCTTTCCAAAGCTTCTTAACTGCTATCAACTCCCCATTTGGCATCTCAGCCTTGTACACAACACCTGAGCAGCCCTTTCCAATCACATTTTCATCCTTCAAGCAATCCAAGATATTATCCATGCTGAAGTTTACTTTCTGAAATGGGATGAAAGTCCAAGGATAAGAGAAATCCTCAGCTCCTGATGTGGAACTTGATGCCCCCAATGTTTTTTCAACCTTGTATCCATGATTACGAGTTACTAGAGTCCAGGATGCAATGAGAATTATAGTAACCGAGGCTAGAATGACTGATCAAAGCAATGGTTTTTGCAGATTTAAACCATTTTTTCGAATCAGACTAGAAGAACATGTAGCCCCATCAATGGACTGACAAAGCTCAGTGTTCTTTGGAGGATAGAGTTCTGAAGAATGGAGTTACTGGGATACGACCTGAGAATTTTTTATAGGAGATATTGAGAGATGTGAGGCTACCGAGAGAACCCAGAACCTTGATTCCTCCATAAAGCATGTTATGAGAAAGATCAAGTGATTGTAACTGTGTCAAAGAATACACTGACACTGGGATTTCTCCTGTAAAAGAATTGAAGTTCAAGTCCAAACTGATGGTTAAGCTTATAACATGACCAATCTCAGGGGGTATGCCACCAGAGAGGCTGTTGTAACTCAAATCCAGAATAGTTAACTTCTGCAAATTTCTAATGGATTTTGAGATTGATCCTGTCAGTAAATTATTGTTGAGGATGAGCTTGTTCAAAAAACTGAAGTTTCCGAAGCTCCAAGGAATTTCACCTTTCAAACTGTGTCTACTGAGATCAAGCTGCTCCAAATTTTCAAGTTCCCCTATCACAGAAGGAATTTCCCCAGTGAGGTAGTTGTTGTGCACATCTAACAGCCCAAGAACTGTGATATTAGCAATTTCCACCGGTATGGTTCCAGAGAAATTATTCATGTACAAGTCGAGGAACACTAGATTCTGCAATTGACCTATCTCTTTAGGAATCTGTCCTGAAAGCTGGTTCTCTCCAACCCTAAGCCTTACCAAAGACTGGCAATTTGCAACTGTTGGTGGCAATCTTCCTGTTAATGAATTGCCCAAAAGCAGAAGCTTACTCAGCTTCTTCAAGCTGAAAATCTCTTCTGGTATAGAACCTCTTAGCTTGTTCCTTGAAAGATCAAGAGCATAGAGTTCTGTGCAGTTTCCAAAAGACGATGGTATGGTTCCAGACACTAAATTACCCCATAAGAAAAAGCTCTGTAGAACCTTTAATTTGCCTAACTCCCAGGGAATAGTACCTGATAATTGATTCTTGTCGAGCTGAACTGTGGAAAGGCTGGTACAGTTGCTCAACTGGCATGGTATTTTACCTGTCAGACAACTGTAACATAAATGAAGCTGTTCCAGAACCACGAGTTTCCAAAAGTCCCCCGGAATTTCACCAGAAAGGTCATTAGAAGAAACATAAAATATAACGAGTGATGAGCAGTTGGAAAGCTCTGTATTGGATCCCGTTGTTATTGATGAAAGAATCTCTTCTGGTACAGAACCTGTTAGCTTGTTCCTTGAAGTATCAAGTGCATAGAGTTCTGTGCAGTTTCCAAAAGACAATGGTATGGTTCCAGACACTAAATTACCCCATAATTAATAGCTCTGTAGAACCTTTAATTTGCCTAACTCCCATGGAATAGTACCTGACAACTGAGTCTTGTCGAGCTGAACTGTGGAAAGGCTGGTACAGTTGCTCAACTGCCATGGTATTTTACCTGTGAGAGAACTGTAACATGAATGAAGCTGTTCCAGAACCACGAGTTTCCCAAAGTCCCCCGGAATTTCACCAGAAAGGTCATTAGAAGAAACATAAAATATAACAAGTGATGAGCAGTTGGAAAGCTCTGTATTGGATCCCGTTGTTATTGATGAAAGAATCTCTTCTGGTACAGAACCTGTTAGCTTGTTCCTTGAAGGATCAAGTGCATAGAGTTCTGTGCAGATTCCAAAAGACGATGGTAGGGTTCCAGACACTAAATTACCCCATAATTCTGTAGAACCTTTAATTTGCCTAACTCCCATGGAATAGTACCAGACAACTGAGTCTTGTCGAGCTAAACTGTGGAAAGGCTGGTACAGTTGCTCAACTGCCATGGTATTTTACCTGTGAGAGAACTGTAACATAAATGACGCTGTTCCAGAACCACGAGTTTCCCAAAGTCCCCCGGTATTTCACCAGAAATGAAAATAATTTTCGCAATACCTACCTGGAAGCTTAAACCCTGAGCAATTTCCCCATTGAAGTGTAAGATTATTTATGTATTGGATCCCGTTCTTATTGATGAAAGAATCTCTCATATCAATTCCTGAATCAGCCAGAGTTTCTGGGACAAGGAAGAAAAGTTCATTGTGATATTATAATTGAGAGAGAAATGAAAATAATTTTC